>JAODUG010024153.1:6632-20562 GCA_027564795.1 Aphredoderus sayanus
AGATCCTGTCTGACCCTGATGATGATACCAAGGGCTTCTTTGACCCCAATACAAAAGAGAACCTGACCTATCTGCAGTTAATAGAGAGGTGTGTCAGAGATGCTAAAACAGGTTTAACTTTACTGCCATTGAGGAAATGTAAGTAAACACAAGTAAATATGTTTACTTCTACAAAACGCCTGCTGCGTTACAACATTTTGCATGCTAATTTAAGTTTACCAATGTTTTATGAGCAACTAATACTCCACATAAAAACACTTGTTATTTTAAATGTCTTTTGGAATTGTTTAAAAACCTATATCTTGATATCTTGGTATCATTAAAGTCCAATAATGTATTCAGTTGTTTTTGCTTATATTACATTGTAAGATTTTTCTCAAAATTGAACATTTCTTAGATTAGACTTGAAATTATCAAAAGTACTTCTACTGTGTTCAACCTCCACATCATTAAATTACTTCATTACTACATCATGAAAAGTTCTCATTATTTTTAACAAATTGTTAAAAACAATTTTTAACAGTGTGTTTGCCACTTCCTATTTACGGAGCCAGGGCTGTACAGAAGAACCAGATTCTTTCTTCAGCACCACAGAGAATGGTAATCTAGCAGACTGGGAAGAGATATTTGGTGAATTTGACACAAAGTGTATTAGCTTAGAATCGTGTGGATATATCATGTCATTTTTTCACACGTTGACAGTTCCTTGAGGACTCAATGCAATGTATGCATATGACATGCATAGGTGACAATACTACATAGATTAAGTGATATACTGTATATTATGATATGATTAGCCTAGGCTACTGCTAGCACTTTGGCCAACATAACACAATTAGTTCTTATTCTGTTAAACAAGAAACTTTAAAGTTAAACAAATACATATCTTCGCAATTATCAAGGACATAACGTTATATTTTTGCACGGTATGAACAATCGTCGATGCAGATGAAAGCAGCTGTAACTCGCACTCCTGTGAAAAGCAATACATTTTTGGCAGAAGATCACTTTTTGATCTGACACATGCCAGTTTAAACAATTGATGCTGACACGAATTATGTAAATGAACACAACATGCTAGTTATGTAGCCTATTTATAAACAATTTAATGTTACTGAACAGTCTGAACTGGCTAGATACTGTGCATGTCACGCTCTTAATACAGTATACTCCTGAGAGGATATGGCTGCCCGTAGCAATCTACCGTAGGATTCAGAAAAAATATCACCTGTAGTATAAGTTTAACCCTCGTGATGTCCTTTGGGTCAATATGACCCAAACCAATAGCTCTTTGTGGCAGATTGAAGGCACTAAACCTAATTCTACAGCTTACACAGACGTATGTCTGTGTAAGCTGTAGAATGTATGTATGATGTAGCTGTATGATGTGCACTGCTGGCACAGCAAGGTATGTGTTTCAAACCCGAGGACAACAGGAGGAGGAGGTTTTCATGTATCTGTTATCTAACATCCCTTCAAGACAGGGTAAGCTGTAAAACAGCAGCCAATGGCGCCACTGTGGGCCAGTGGGCTTTTTCAGACAACCACACGTGCCATCCTGTATGTCCATGCTCACACTGCCACATTTGACTAGACTTTCAGCGTTTTTGGTTGTTAGGAGACAGCCAGCAACTGTGCATATTGGTGGAGTAGTATGTACTGTAAATCCCACGTGACACGGTAAATATAACATATGAGATTAGACTGTACATCCAGAGAGTAACCAATAGGTACAATGACCCTCCCCCAAGAGCCTGGCTTTTTTTATTAAGTGTGTTATGAACCTTCATTTTCAGAGTTCCAAACATGGTTCCAAAACCAGACCTACGAGAGACCTGCCAAGTTTCACGTGACTCGCAAACTTGCAACTGTAGGCTCAAATGTCTGAAAATTGGGTGTTGTAAACACAGGTCTATATATTAAAGTGGCTGCTGCTGTCACACGACGGAAGCAATCGACAGGATTTCAAGGAATCAGTATAAAGTATTTAATATAGCACGAGTACAAGAAACAAGGTTCAAAACACAGAATAACCCGCACTGGGGTAGACTCAACAAACAGACTATAAAGGGAACTAATGACTCAATGTGACACACGTGAGGGAGGCCCTGATTGCCACCTGTCACAGACCGGCTATCAGTACTCCGGGGAGGGAGCGCGGGAGCACTGCCCCGCCGCGGGACGCCAGCGTGACAGCTGCCCCATCAATTGTTTTTACATGTAACTAAAGTAGGCCTACTCTATAAGTTAATAGTATTCATTTTGGAAGAAGCAAATTGGTTAAATTGCAGGGGAGAGTACAAAACCTTTGTTGCTCACACAATCAACACTAAACATTTTGTAAAACTTGGCAGCCCTGTTATATTATTCATATTTCTTGTTGAAACAAACAAGAAATAAATATAAACAGGATTTAAAAAAAATATTGTTCCTCATGGAATGGTTCCAGTGTAAAATGGAAAGACTGCTTACTGCAATTAGCTGGCGAAAGAGCAGGATGCTAGCAGGGTTTGTGTCACACTGATATGATGAGACAGCTGATATCATGAGACCATCCATCCATCCATACTCAACCACTTCTGAGGTCGGGTTGCCTTCCATCTCAGCTCTCTACGGCGGTAAAGCGATTGCAATACCGCTCCAGCTACTCCGATTCTCCGGCCAATCTCAACCTCCAATGTCCCCTCACTTGTGAAAAAGACCCCGAGGTACTTGAACTCCTTCACTTGGGGTAAGGACTCATTCCCTACCGGAGTAGGCACATGCTGAGAATCATGGCCTCAGATTTTGAGGTGCTTATCCTCATCCCAGCTGCTTCACACTCGAATCGATCCAGTGAGTGTTGAAGGTCACAGACCGATGATGCCATCAGGACCACATCATCTGCAGAATGCAGTGATGAGATCCCCATGCCACCAAACCGCAACCCCTCCCCACCACTACGCCTCGATATCCTGTTCATTAATATCACAAACCGCATTGGTGACAAAACGCAGCCCTGGCGGAGAACAATCCCCATCTGGAACGAGTCCGACGTACTGCCAAGAATCCGGACACAGCTCTCACTTTGGGCATACAGTCCTAAGAAGGGAACCCCTCACCCCATACTCCCTCAGAACCTCCCACAGTATCTTCCTGGGGACCTGGTCTCCCACTGCTTTGCCTCTTTCACTGCAGAAGCTGCAGCGCTTTGGGCCCATCGGCGCCTTGCTACTGCCTCCAGGATAACATATCCCGGAAGGCCTCCTTCTTCAGCAGGACAGCTTCCCTGACCACAATATTCGAGGGTTAATGCCCCTTGAGGCACCTAAGACCTTGAGGCCACAGCTTCAGCAATAGAGGCTTTGAACACTGCCCATTTAAGTTCAATGCCCCCAACCTCCACAGTAGTGCCAGAAAAACTCCGCTGGAGGTGTGAGTTGAAGATCTCAAACAGGGGCCTCCTTGAGACATTTTTTTATTTATAAATCACTCATCACACCTCTACTGAATTTATATGCCAGTACCAGAATGAATACTAATGTCTACAGACTATAAAAGACTTCACCTATAGGCCAGACACAATTTTAAATATTGCTCAATGCTCCAACTAGAGGATAAGTAGCATATGGATAACATAACAAAAAAAACAAGTTCAAAACAGAAAAGTTACACAAATATTTAATTGCTTTTACTTTATTTATGAAAGAGTGTGGTCATATTTAACCTCTTTTAAAGTTAACACAAAAAATTAATTGTCTGCTTGTTCCAAGTTTTATTCTAATTTGCCCAACAACTGGTGGATGTCATCTTGGCCACGGAAAGTCCTTTTCAGGCCTCTTGGGAGATTACGGCAGGATGATAGGTTGAGGTAGCCAAGACCAGTTGATCGGCCAATAACCATCCTGTAGTCACACAAAAACAAAACAAAAGTTTTTTAACTGCCATAGTGTAAATTATTTATGATTAGTAATTTGTACACATAGGAAGAATTGTATCTTCGAAATTAGCTTTTACTAATTTTCAGAAAAGAAAAAAATATCAAAGTGTTGAATGGAGAGAAAACATATTCATGTACTTTACCCTACATACCTGAGTGCAGGTGATGCAATTCTGGTTCCGGTGAGGTTAAGTGAATGCAAGGCATCTGTATTTGTTGCTTGAGCAAGGTGGAACATTGCCATTTCCAAATCTTCCTCAGTGAAGAGATGATTTGTGATGTCAAGTTCTTTCAAGGTTTCACTCCATTTCTCAGTCAGTATATGAAGTCCCTTCTTGGGCAATGAGAAGGCCACTTTGCTGTTAAAGTATTGTCCCCAGAACAGGCACTCAAGCTCTGCCAATACCACAAAAAAAAAGCACTAATTGACTTTCCAATGAAATTATACACCACATATGCACTTCTTTAAATCAGTTGTACATGTGGTTTTTATTATAATGCTGTAGTGGAAATATGCTACATGGTATGTTGTCATGGCTTGAATGTTGTGACACTACACAAATGGTCACACCACAAATACATGAAATGCACAAGCCTACCTGCACACGGTAAATCTGCTAGACCAAGTGGAGTGACTCGTGAACAGCCTCGCAGATCCAGCACCCTGAGCTTGTTTGAGGTAAAAAGAATGTCTCTCAGGTCTTTGTCCGTCATAAAGGAAACAGAGGTTGTGGCCATACAAAGCTCCTCCAATAATGGGAAGCCTGAAGGGGGATCAGGTCCATTATGCATCATCTTATGTATGGGTGTTACATTTAGCATCCGGAATGTCTGAAGAGAACAGAAATAACCATTATATGAGTTATTTTAAAGTTTTTCTCAGTTGCTTTGGTAAATGTCTTCCTGTAACCATTTAAAATTTAAACTGTTTAAAAAGGTCTTGTAGAGTTTCAGAAACACTCAGGCTATCATTCCAGTACATAATGATATGTATTTAACAGCCAGTGGACGACAAATAATTAGAGCAGATGCCACCAGGATTTCAGAAATATAAACATAGCAGCTTACATTGAGAAATTCATCTTGAGAGTCCACATACTGCAAAACTCTTTTATTGTACAATGCACTTTCCTACCATGCTGCTCTAATGTGTGCTAACCCGTTGCTTCAAATGTAGTTACTGCCATCTACTGGAACTGGTGCTTTATTTGTTCACATCAACCACGCCCAAGGACATTATACGATAAGCCTTTTACTATATGCAAGCTAATGCTTGCTTTCTATGTTAGTATAGCGCATAGAAAACATGTCACTCAAATCACTACACATCTCAAATGTAATACGATGTAAAGCCCCTGTGATGTTTCCATACCAATTTACTTTAGTAATACAGCTATAAATGTCAGTATTCAGGGATGGTTTTAGCCTGCTGTAATACAGTGGGCTGGTAGAAGGGGCAGTGGTATTATTTCCCCAATAATTTCAATAGATGATGATCAGAACACATAAGCAAATAGCAAAGAGCTCAACACCACTGACGGCCACAACAAAGCTCTACTCTATAGCACTGTAGCGTACTACGTCTGGTAGTATTTCAGGATGAAAGTGACCCAGTTAAAATGTGTTGCAATCTTGTAATAAAAAAATAAAAAGAGTTTACCAACAGTTTTAGTTTTACAAGTTTGGCATTCTTATTAATTGATAACAGAGTTTGGCCAGGGCTGACGTGCATAATGTGTGCCGACATTCAGCATAGGGCTGGACAATAATTCAATATATATCGCGATACAATTTTTTCTGGAATTTCTCAGATCAGAATTGAGATTCTCAAAACTATTTGCTCAATCTCCACATCAACATACAACCTCCACATCAATATTTAGGGTGTAGAGTGGTCCAGTGATCTGGGTGTTTGACTCCCAGCCAGAAGGTTGTGTGTTCAAGCCCTGGACTACCTGCAAGCATCCTTGGGAAAGATGTCTTACCCCAATTGCTCCCAGTGGTTAGGTGCTCCTTGCATGGTTTGCAATATTACACATGCTTTTGCATTGAGGGGTTCCAGACCGATTCTCACAGCAAAATTAAATTGAAGCGAGACCATCCTGATCCAGTGAAGTTAAACAGTGGCCACCACAACATAAAACAGCAAATAAATAAAATAAAAACAACACTAAAGCCCAACACCCACTGAAGGCCTTCACGCAAGTCAAGTGACGGTTGTTTAAGAACTTCTTATTTTTAACGGAGAAACTCCCACTGGCCTTGTTTATAACATAAACATACTATTTGAATATTTTCAGAATTCTGAGCTCCTCTGTCAAATTTGTCTTTACATTTCAAACGGTAATAAAAGTGCTTTCCTTGACATGCTGCTGAACGCTGCCGCCAGTGGGCGCTAGCCTTATGAAGCGACATCTATGCATTATAACCATAACCTGACATGCCAGATGGTTGTTACACTCACATAACTAGTTCACTGAACAGCCACTGAAACTGTTTAAAAAGGATACTTGGCAGGTGATTGGATGAACCATCTGTCTATCTGCAGGAACCGCCCTTTCGCTTTCATCACACACGTGGTTCACACATAAACCACGCCCGTAGCTACCAGTATAACGCTGATTGGTCACATGTTAGATATACAGACAGAATCAAAATACTGCTTGCCTCTCCAGACTGATTTTCAGGTGAGGGAGTCAAACTGAAGCTAGACCATCTTGATCTTGCGAGGCTATTATAACCCTAATATCGAAAATGTGTATGCTCAAATATATTATGGCAGAAAAAACACTGCAGGTGTGATCATTCCTAATACATCTCTAGTAATGTGCTGATGAATGGGAGAGGTGATATGAGAAATGTTATTAATTATAGATGAATAGAGGAAGGAAATTAAAACTTGCTATAATCCATCTGAAAGACCAGGAATAATTTACCTTTAGTTTAGGGCATCCATTTTGTAAACCTTGTATGCACAAGTGAAGTTGGCCATATGAACTGTCAAGCTTTGTGTTAACTTCCAGAAATTCCAAATTTGGGCAGCATCCTTTCTGGAAAAACATTACTTAAACTACATGACGTGTACACAAAGTCAGATGTGTTGATTTAATATGACTTAGCAAATGTGCATACATGGAAAATATTCAGATGGGATACGAGGTGCTTACAGAGATTGCAGAAAGAAGTCTGTCATTTCCTGATCCGTGTGTAAAAAGAATTTGTTTGATTTTTCTTCCACAGGATTCCAAAAATGTAACAAGGCCTTCAACCTTTTAAAAAAAAAAAACATTTAAAATGATTCTATGTTAATCAAAGCATGGTGTGAAATTATAACTAAATTATTATTCAAACAATAGCCTAGTAGCCACAACGGCAAGCACATGCATATACAGTTCACATACATACAATGCATACCTCTGAATACTGCACATTTATGCTCTCTAGACAGTGGCTGTTAACACCAAGGCTCTGGAAGGCCTTTTCTGTCACTCCTGTGCAGTAAGAGAGCTTGAGGGAGCACAGATGAGGGCACGACTGGGACATAACCTATTTCATTCAATTGAATGCATGAAATGAAAAGGGTTATTAAAACTGGTGTGTCAAAGTTCAAGCTCTCGCTCACATATATAAATAAACACATTAGAAAGTAAGTTCTACGTACTTCTACAGCATAGTCTACATTCTTTTTCCAGTGACAAAGAGAGAACTCTCTTAGTTGAGAGAATCTAAAAAAAAACACAGAAAAAAAAGAAACATAGTACTGCATCTTTAGCCCGCCTGCTATCCTTATTATACGTATTGTGCCACCAGATGACGCACAGAGCTAGTGCATTGGGTCAATTTGACCCGGAGGACAACTGGTGGGTTAATGGATACACCAAATCAGACCCAGGTAATGTTTGCAAACAAACATTTATAATACAGACTTGTTCTGGGCTAGCCAGTTGAAAGTGTTCTTCATCTTCTGCTCTGCTTTAGGCAACTGATTTTTCCCTGGTTCAGTCCAGCAGTAACTCACAGAAACACTGCGCCATAGTGCAGCACAGGAGGCAGCAGCGTTCCAAAGACGACAGACTCTTGCCACTCTACAGCAAGAAAACATCATTCATACTGGTACTTTTAACATACCGAAGTAATTTGCATAATAATAGCATTAAAGCATTTATATAATGTGTTATATTTAAATAATGTACTCAAGAAGCCAAAAGGTTGGGGAACCAACACTCTAGTCTAGATCATAAAATTACATTTATTGTGCATTACCTGCATAAGAAGGGCACCGCACCATCTTGAATGACCACCATTTGAAAAATGTTCACCAGCAACTCTTCTGGCAGATATTCACCCCATCTGTGGCCCATACCTTCTACTTTCTTATGGTGAACCTCTTTTTTCACCAGGGGAGTTTTTATCCTTTTTGATTTTGCAGCATCTGGCCTTTTCTCCTTACTCTGACAGACTTTGGATTTTCCCTTAGTCTTTATCCTGCTTGGTTTCTTTTTCGTAAAACAGTTATAACTTTTTTCATCACTTTTGGATATTACCAGAAGCATATCTTCCCCCTCTTGGACAGTGTAACCAAGCTTGGCAGTCCGTTTAAATTTTGATTTTTTTTGCTTTGGCTTTGCATCTGAAAGCACCTTAGACTTCCTCTTTAAATATGCATTCTTTGTCCCAACACCATCTTGACCTGATGCTCCTGATGTGCTGGCTGTTGTGTCAGTAGTTCTTTCAACAGCACCCTGAACTCCAGCTTCAGAATCCATATCATGTGATTATCTGGAGTCTTTACCTTCTGCTAAAAATCTGTGAACATCTGATAAAGGAGAGAAAAGCACATAGGATAATTTGTTCAAATGGGGGAAATAGAAATTGAGCATAGAATTAGTTCAGGCAGGCCATAATCTCAATCACCAGCTGTTATGAGTTGATTTCTTCATTTTAAACGATCTGGTCATCTGTCAGTTCATACATTCACTCTAATTAAACAGATAGTTGAGGGATACACCACTTATCGATTAAAATGGAATAGATATAAGGCATTAAAAAAAAAGATAAACTGGTCCGTTTAATCAAGTATCATTTGTTTGCGGTTGTTCATATAATGTTGTATTATGCAAAACCACATTTCAGCCCAATATGGCATGGTGTTGCCCTTAAGCAACACCTTACACATTCCCTTTACTCCCCCACCTGCATTTTTTAAATTACATATCACAACAACATACAGTATATCTGAGTCCAATTAAATTAGAGGCTGAAATTGGGTTGACCTTTTGTCTAGGGTAAAGCAATCATTTTGGGATGCAATGCCACGATATACAGTGCCAGCAATTAGTACAGATAAATATAAGTTTTTAGCATGTTTAATTTAAATAACGTTAGACTACACAATATTATTACAAAGTATTTAAGTTCATGCACATAGAGAAGTATCTGACCCAAGTCATACCACATAGTCCGTGTGATGATCTAATATGTCACTTATGATATATTGATGAATTTTATAAATTATAAATTACATGTTCTACAATCCGTAAAATACATATCATTGATCTGTGACCATGTACCTATAATACAATAAATGAAACACATAATACCATAGACTACATGAATAAGAACTACCTGTAAGGTCCTGGCCCGGTCAGGCTATCGTGGGGATAGACAAAGGAACAACAGCAGCAGCCTCGACACGGGCCTCCGGTCACAGCCACCATCCCAGTTCCCAACATGCATTTCTAATAATACCCACAATGCATTAAAAACCGTTACGACTATTGGTGGATAACTCAACCACGCTCCACCCTTTCTCCCATTCAGCCAATTGCATGCGACTTTGTGACCGGACACGTCCGTGGGCGAGGGAGAAGAGCGCTAGTGTAGTTTATGAAGTTGTATCTGTGTGTAACAGTACACGCATGCAGTAGACGGGAAAGCACAGGTAGGAAGTGCGACGTATAGACGCGTACAGTCTAAACATGTAGTACTATGATTGAGGTATTGTCACATACTGTATGTCATGCTGGGCAGCTTGGCTGCTATTGCAAGCTAGGCTGTTTGTTCTCAGCAGGATCCATCCACACGCTACAGTAATTATCTGGAAATGCTCCGTCATAGAAAGATCAACCATTGTGGGTGTTTTAGTTGCGTGTTGTTAGCCTACTAAGCACCCCCTGTTAAAGTAAGTAAAGTAAACATGACTTTAATGATTTTAAAGTTATTTTCTGTGTGTTTTATTTTTTTTAAGCTGAAGTGCTGGAAGGAGTGGAAATGGAAGAACATCGAGACCTTTTACTTTCTGGGAAAACGGCAGTAATCGAAGCTAATTTGAGTACGTATTAAGTTGGTTGCTGCTTGTTTTTTTAACAACAAAAAACACTATTCAGTAAAAAACATTTTTCTTATTCCTCCAGGAGATAAAACATTCTCAAAGATGATCACAGACTTTCTTGGATCTCAAACCGGAGAGGGGTTGGAACTTGATAAAGAACCATGTAGGAACAGGTTTTTGATTCAAGTGGCACTTATGAGAGAGGATAATAATTTTACCTGGAGTGCTGTGATCGAATGGCTCAAGATGGTTCTCCCAGAGCATCAGTCTGCCGATTTCCGTTGTTTAATTGAAACTGGTATTGCAACAACATTGAGTTTAGGACAGGAGGCAAGACTGATTTTCCTGGAATCATATGTGAACTTTAAGTTTGTTGGTCCGATATGTGACAGCATTGGGGTTGAAAGATCAGATCTTTTGGAAATAAGAGATTTTTCAGAGAGAGCAAAATCAATTGAACTTACAAATGGTTTGATCTTTGAGTTGACTAACTTTGCCACCAGGGAAAAAATGGATCCTGTCATTTTAGTTACTTGGCTGAGAAATTTCAATCCTCACTTTTGTAAGGATGGGGATATTCAGAAAGCTTACAAATTCCTGAGGTCTAAGATAAAAAAATTTAAACTGCTCTATCGTAATTATCAAACTAGGAGCCACAGAAGAAACATGGCAATGGAAACCCTACTTCAAAGTCCCTTTGAATTGGTGCCCAGAAAAGTGGATGGGCGGAGGTCTGGTGCCAAGAAACGTATGAAAAGAGAGTACTTTTTGGACTATGAGACTATTAAGGAAGAACCAGAAAGTGTTTCTATTATGCAAGATGAAGAAATGCCCTTCTTTCACCCTGATTCCCATGAAAATGAAGTAACTGTGAAAAAAGAATATGCTCCATTGAGTGATGAAGATGCGAAAGCTATGCACACTTCAAAAAATGAATATGAATGTTCATTGTCTGTGAAACCAAGAGAAGCTTTGACATTGCTTGACATTGCTTTCACCTCTGTCCAGAGACTGACAAGTAAGTATGGCAGAAACACTTATTCCAAACAAGTGTTCATGGATCTCATCAAAAATCAATATGCTATGTCTTGCAAAGAGAACCCTGCATTGATGGTATTTGAAACCATAATTGAGCCACTGGTCCGTAACCATTCACTGGCATCTCCATTGCATTTTTTAAAATGTAATGCCAATTTTCTTGTAGATATATATGAGTCAATTGAGCAGCACATTATATGCTTTGAAAAGGAGATACTGGATTTAACTGGAGATAAACTAGGCCGTGATAAAAATCCCAAATTCAAGAAGTTCCTAAACTTCTCAGAAAGTGCCACTTCACGTTATATACACATGGCATGTGACGTCTTAAGCCCCCAAGCAGTCAGTAAACAGAACCGCAGCAAGCACTGGGCAGCTTTTTGTAAAGAAAAGGAAAATCCTTCCAGGCTAGTAGTCAATCTTTCACATCATTTCAACAACTACTTTGAAGCAGCAGCAGGTCTTATTCATCACCACAGAGAGATTCCTCTCTTCTTCTCAGACCTTCTGTTAATGAACGACGACAACTGTCCCAATATCATTCAAGAGAGTGTCAATGCTGATGCTAACGATGGTGTTATACAGAGCCTTGTGTGTGTCCTGGCCATCGCTTACTGCAAAATCTTGGGCCCTTATTGGCAACTTCTGAAAAGCGAGGGCCAATACTCTCTCTATGGCCACTACATACTCTGCCTCTACCAAAGGTTTCTTGAGTGGTCTAAAAACCCTTCCACACTCCTGGAGCCTGATGACAGCTTGAATGTGTTTCTGCAAGATCCATTGCAGGAGAAAACCTATAATGGAGTGTTTCATTATTGTGGTCTGTGGCATACAAATAGGGACCTGATCACGTCCTGTTTGAAGAAGTTGGTGAAGGTGATTGCTGCTGTTACTGAGGTGCACCTGAAGGACTTCCTGCCTGGAGGAAAGTATTCCCAGGGTCCCCCGTTGGACATGAACTTGAATGTTGCAAGCTGCACATTTTCGGTCTTAATGGGAGAATATGCCTTTGGGGACGAACACCCACACAAGAAAAAACGTATGACAGTCAAGCGCAAGCCCTGTATGCACTTTCCATCAAATAGCTCTGAGGAAGATAATGACCAATCTGATTCAGACAAAGAAGCGTTGGAGCAATCGGCTGGGGCCAAACAAGCTCACAATCTGCATGAGCATAACAAGAAACTGAGGTTGGGGGGAATAACTCTGAGACATGAGCCAAATCAGTCTTATCCACTACTTGTTAACCTAGACAGAAAGGACATCATAGCTACAGTAAATAAAAATGGGGGACCTTGCAAGACGCAGCAAGATGTCGATAAACTACTGCTGCGCTTTGATGGAAAGCCACGTGCTGTAAAGAGGGAAGCGCTTCTTTGTGAGATGTTATACCAGAAAATTGTACTGGACAACAATGATTCAAACTTGGATGATATTTACACTGGGCACTTGGCTTCTAAATTGAAATTCTCACTTCCCAAGATTAAACCTAGCTTTAGTTTTGTCTTGGCTCCAAAACTAACAAAGCCAAAGTAGAACCTTAATGAAATTGTTTTTTCACAGATGGCAGAGATTCAGAAGGCATTTGTTTTTTGTTTTGTTTTACATTTTTTGGTAGATTTAGGCAATGAAACAAACAAATACTGTGTATATAAAAACTGATTTGTACTGAGATTATATTTTTCATGGCAGATCTGTATTCAAAGTCTGTGACAATTCTTGTGAGTTATTTGTTAACATAACAGTTTTATATTGTATATATTTCTTATTAAATAATGTTTGTGCCTATTTACTGTATTTACACTCAGTTGTTGTCAGTCATCAAAACATATATAAATAGTAAAATTATGCTTGTGATATATTCTGCATGGTTCATTTGTGTTCACACTAGCCTTAGTGCTGTATTTAAAGGTATAGACGGTTTTAACGAACGTACGCGCGTTGCCACGGTTAGGCGCCTGGCCCTAAGTTAACTTCCGGTCTGTGTTTGTTTATTTTTGGGTTTGCGTTTACTGGCAAGTGGTAGAGTCTATACCGACTACAAACGGAGTTGAGGTTAAACAGATGAGCAGACTGGTGTTGGTTTCATAGTTGTAGTAGTCTGGGGTGCAGTCTAACCCCAGGAATAAAAGCAATTTCGAATATTTTGTCTATTTTTCTAAAGAAGAGACGGTGAGCAGAGATCACTGCTGTGTCAATAGACTGGTAATCTGTTTCCAGTCGTATGACATTGTACAACCGTATACATGGCAATAGCCTATATTATGCTTTCACTCACCAAAATAAAGCCTCCCATAAATAATTTCTATTCATATTAACACGGCGGTATCCTGTGGGCAAATGTTCGTACAATATGCTAACCTTTATCCATTGCTTCGAAAACCATCCATGTTAAACCGGGTTAGCTTTATTTTACCGTACAGTACCACTGCCAGCCATTTGACAACCACGTTGCTGGGCACCAAGTAGCTTTAACTTCAATGTCTCAAAATCAAAATGTAGTATGGATTACAATCTGTTCTCGTCTATGAGATGCACTTAATTCGATCCGATATTCTTGATAGTTTGCTAATGTTTGACAGACAAATACAGTAGTATCAACTCAGAAATATGTTATGACACTTTAGTGGGTCTTGACAAAA
>JAODUG010024174.1:0-20560 GCA_027564795.1 Aphredoderus sayanus
GGTTTAGTGCCTTCTATCTGCCACAAAGAGCTAGTGATTTGGGTCATTTTGACCCAGAGGACATTACGAGGGTTAAGGTAATAATGAGGCACTGAAAGACTGCTGACACCATGTAAAACATGTTCAAGCAATTGCAGCTCTGAGAAGTACCCTTGATTCTTAGACATATTAATGTTCCACAGCAGACTCAAAACAGAAGCAACATGTGGGGCTAGCATTGGATTTGGGATATTTGCTTTAGACAGCTAAATAAAATAGCTACTGCGAGGTAATAATAAAAGGATAACAATTCTACAGGGGTACCTGCAGTACAAAAACAGATGTGTCTAAGAAATTACTAAACTATTTAAGGCATGTCAACAGATGTTTGTCAAAAGGCACACATTGGCTCCAGATCAATTTTTTTTCTGTTACACTATGACTATTGCTAACAGCAGGTTAACATGATATATGCTGTATGGATATTTTGTAAAACAGGCGCTGGAAATCAACAGCTCACAATGTAGTAGTACTACTGTAAGTAATGTGGTGTTCGCATGTAGGATGTTCTCCAAATATGATTCCATCTATATAGTAGTCAAAATGATAAATGATGTAAGAAAAAAAAGTAATAATTAATTTATCTGCCTCCTTGATATAAGTAAATGGTCGCAAAATGTTTTAATTGACTACATGCGTCAGGGCCTGCCGTCGCCCCTGTCTTTTGTCTTGCTTTTGGTCTGTTTCTCTGTTCTGTCTGCTGTCCACCCCGTGTTAGTCTTGTTCCAGTCTGTGTTTTGCCTGTCTCCACCCCTGCCTCTCGTTGAGTGTTTATTGTTTTCAGCTGGCCCTCTTTGTTCCATGTCCAGTGCTCTGTCTTGTCTTCCTGTATTTAAGCCCTTGTGAGCGTGCCTGTCTGTACTCCCATGTTATTATTATTAAATTCCCGTTACACCTACCTGGCTGTCGTGCGATTGGGTCCTCCCTGCCTACACGTCATAACAATATGTCCGAAAGAGCCCTGTCCTTTCCCTCTGGCAATCCGGCCCCTGAAGTGAGCAGGAGGAAACTCCATCCCGGCACTGATTTTTAATGTGGCATCTAATTCAGCCATTAAATGGCTGTGTGGCGTGTCCCCTTACAGCTGTTCCCTTCCCCCAACGTCGCTCCCATCTCCCTCCAGGCAAAACCATGCCGGCCGGGTGCATGTCAAAGATCACATAACAATAGGGATTCCTGAAACCAGCCAGACTCAGAGCACATTCACAGGCATCCAGTGGTCTAAAGTCCCAATAGTTGAGCTATTCAACCTGAAAAAAAAAACAATCAAGGCAGCATTCCCAAGAAAACAGTCAAGGTGTTTGGGCACTTCAGCATTTCACAGGACATTATCTTCCTTAGAATTTGCCTACTTCAAAGCTCACCACAATGTAAATGTGCTTACTGTAAAGAAAAGACTATCTCAGGAAATAGTAAAAAAATTACAACACATAGAAAGAATGAGAGAAGGCAATAGAAAAGTGATAGAATCAGACTCATTAGATTGGGGTAATAAATATATCAGCTAATATAGGTAATTTTTCATTTCATTGCATTAGCAAGAAATGTACAGTAATAATTGGTGCATTTGGTGGATCATTTAGTGGATCACATAACAATTACATAATGATTCTCAGAAATATATTTATGTATATTTTGTATTGTTTGTAACAGTTCACTTTTACTTTTTCATGATAAAGAAAAAGGTTTGAATTTAAACACTTTACAATGCTGTGTCTAGTCTGTAGTAATTAAAATCAATAAAATATTCATGGCCAGCGTCTCAATTTCTTCAGCCCTATCATTTGACAGCTGCACAATTCACCAACAGAAACTTTTACTAAATTAAATATAGGGTCTCATTGAGAATTATAGATAAATTATTCAACAAGGAATCTTTCTTTCATTCTACAAACCTCACAAGCTTGTTCATGGTGGCCATTACCATAGTGTGCATAAACAGTCACTTGTCAAATTATATACAATGACAGTAAAAGATATTAGGAAATTGAGGAATTTCATAACATCATAAAACATCTCAACTGAGATTTCACAAACATTCTTCTATAGATTGAACACCAAGTCTGAAACGCATTCTTAATATACCTGGTTGGCAGTGTCATAACCTGCTTTATGGCTGACTAAAGGTCTTTACAAGCCTAGACTAGTGATTTTCTTTTATTTGTAATGACCAGTCTGCTTAGCCTGCCAAATTGTACACATCTTTAGCAAGTTTAGCAGAAGTTAGCAAACGGTTTTCCTCAATTGGTATTTATTACACTGTTCCACAAAAGTTGATGGCTAAAATGGATTAGAATGGTACAACAGCAGCAACTTGCATAATAAACATGCGTGTAAAATCAGTGCTTTGTATATTCAGTTCGTAGTAGTTTTCACTTACCTTGCCATTGCAATGCTGCGGGGCTCACAAGGATTAGGAAGCAGTAAAAAAGCGGTTCATACCATGAGGAACACCTGCAAAAGGATAGAATCGAACATTTCAAAAGTTTATCGACGTATTCAAGTCAGGAGTGCAATGAGAAATGCAAAGGTACCTCATCTTTATTCTTTCTCTCCCGGGAACAGAGTGAAAGGACTACATGAAATTGTCGGTCAACTAGGATGAAAAAAACTTGTAGCTCTTGGTCCAGCAGCGCCGTTCCACGCTGGTTGAACAGCTGATGGAGACGAGGTGCTCTGCTGGCAATGTAAGAGAAGTGAGAGAGTGCAGTGACCATGAGTTGACAAAATGGATTTCCTCCAGGTCCTAAAGAGAACAATTTCGTCTTGTGTGTTTTCATCGCATAGTTCAAATCACTTCTTAATAATACAATGTAATATAATGAAGAATACGTTAATTAAAATATGTACAACCAAGCAAATCACAAATGCTGCTAAATAAAAAGGTTTCTCATGGACCACCAAGTTAGAAACTTGTTGAAAGTTGGTATAGGTTTTTTTGGAATGCAGAATTCTGCCTACACTTTCAAACCATTCTAATTAGCACAGGTCTATCCTGTAACCAATATGTCTTTCCAATAACATATTTAGTTTTGGCAAATTATATTAACCCTCGTAATGTCCTCTGGGTCAAAATGACCCAAATCACTAGCTCTTTGTGGCAGATAGAAGCCGCTAAACCTAATTCTACAGCTTACACACACATATAATGTGCATTGCTGGCACAACAAGGTGTGTATTTGAAACCCGAGGGCAATAAGAGGGCTAGAAGGCACAAAAAAACAACATAAATACATAAAGAGATAATTAATAAATAAATAAATACACACATCAATGCCAATTGAAAAACACACAAATTATACACAATCAGATGGCGCCGCCGTGTGGCCAAATACAAGATTTCTGAGTACATTACAAGGGTTAATATACAGTAATATACTCTATAGTTTAATCAAATTTGAAAATGCATATTTTTGATTCTTTTTACAAGTCACAATGTGTCACAATATAAAGCAGTTACTAACATGATGGTGTTGCAGTGAATGCTGCAAATGTCACTATACAGCGCCTTGTGAATTTTCCTGGTGGGTGTTAAAAGTAATTCTGCCCTCCTTGAACTTGCGCTGACATGTGAATCTGTCAGACAATACCCAGGCTTGCACAGCGGCGTAAACAGGAAGAAACACAGACATTTTCGCAAATGTCTTGATATCATATCTACAGGAACAACTAATCATCTTGGCGGATTCTTTTCTGTCAAATGTAAACATTCATGGTTAGCTGTCTTCGGCATCTTGCACGGATCAGATATCTCCTTTAGATGAAAAATCTCCCGTGTACCTAAGACACGTTGGTGACCGGTTGATCGGGTTTCACCCTCTTAGTCTTGAAAACCTGATGTCAATGGTCATGTTTTCAACATTTGGGCTTCTATTGTGTGTGTGCATTCATAGTTGAACTTGCACAGATAATTAGATTTCCTTGGGAGAAATGTTCAGCATTCTTGGTACAGAAATGTATGTACAGTGTACTGAATGCCTACCCTTTGAAAAAGGAAATTCCTTATACACGAGGTTTGGAAGACACCATTTAATTGGCATTGCTGCCTGGTGACTAAGTTGCCCTGCGGGTTTTGTCCTAGCCTTTATGAAGAGCTGTCAGAGATAAGCACAGGATGGTACAGTCCTCATCGCTGTTCAGTCAGCATTCATTAGTTACACTTTAAAGAACATTGAGCTCACTCAATACAATGGTGTTAGTGTTGACAAATGAAGTGATAATTGTTTGAGCTAGCACCTAGCCCTCCTTTATTAGACTATACATCACGCTGCAACTGGTTATCGCAATCTGGAGTTGATATATTGGAGCTTTCAAACATTCCAACATTAGAAAGCGTTCCTCCTAGCTTTGATAAGAGTGCAAAATTAAGTCATGATTAATGATAAGTAGAGACAACTGAAAGCAATGCAAGACCAATCGTGCCAAACCTGAACAAACTACTTCCTTACAAGTGCAACCAACTGTCTCGCTGGGGGTATGAAAATATTTTGCCCACTGTTGTGTCATGTTAAATTACTAACAAACAGAGGAGATATACAACCATATAACTCCTTTCTTAATTTAGATCATAATCATTATATTTGTCTGAGAAAACAATCAACCAAATACACAGCACAACCCGACATTATGTCAGAGTTATACTCGACATGCAGGAAGCTAGATGTCGAGGTGATTTACAGTGAGGTTTCCAGAGGACAGCTGAGGCTCTGCACATCTACGTTGTTTGACTGTAAAATCAAGCTTGGGAGGTAACCAATGCGATGCTGACATCATTGTAGATTTGGTTTCCATATGCACATTTGCATAGTGCAGGGACGATGTTTACAGTGACACCTCCACTCATGGTACATAGGCAAATACAGAACTTACAGACAATAGTGTGCAAGCAGTGGTTTGATTTAAGCATACATTCTTACACATTTGCAAAACAAACATTAAGCTCAGGTTCAGTTCTATGGGCTCAGGCTAGCAATACCGACAAGCCGACACCCTCATTAAGAATGAGCCATCCCATAAACCTCTGGCCATGTTGCTGATAACAGGCAACAAAAGTTGTGTTTTACACCAGGAAAGGCCAAATCACTTTTGTCAATCACCATGTAAAATATAAATTATAAAACAAAATGTACTATATGTGATGGTTCTTCATTAGTTGATGACAAATATCTTCTTTTCTCGTCCTTTCTCGTGGTAATTCTTGCCTTGTGTGTTTTAGCTAGCCAGCCTGTGTTTGAGTTTTACCTACTGGCTCCAACCCATTACATCACAGTGGCTGGGGCTTGATAAGGTAATGTTGAGCCAATGCTTTATAACCCCTGCCCTGTGTAAAGTGACGCAATGACACAGACAGCTGTAAATGTTTGCCAAGCAGAGAATGGAAGAACTACTTGTCCGTTATGTTATCAGGTGGTTAAACTAGCCCAAGGACAATGCAGGTTGTCTGGCTGTAGAAAAGCTTAATAACTTGTACACCATCTGCAACTTCAGGGACTTTCAAGGGAATCGTAAATTAAAGTAATGTGCTTGAAAATGAATATCACACTCTAAACATAGTCAGTATTGCACGCACTCAGGGTTTAGGAATTATCCACCATACTCACGAAAATCTGCTTTTGCGGTTGACTAGCCCTTCATCAAAAAGTTTGATTATAAATAATGGATAGTTGAGTAGTTTTCCCATTAAGGGCTTTGACTCCCTGCATTATTGACTGCCATCACTGTTGATGGTTGACACTGGTTGACTGGTGTCAAAGGTATCTCATAGATTTTATGCTGGGAGTAGGCCTAATGGAAAACCTAGTGATGCCCCTGGCTTCACTACTGGATGTGCTTATTACATTCAGCCATCTGAATCTGCTATGCTGTTACAGTGAACCAAAAAGGGGTTTTAAAAAAAGTAATCTTCATTATACTGTATATATCTTCTGACCTGCCTTTGATCCAATCAATTATTGACACAATCGTGTTTCATTAGCAATGCATGTGATTGACTATCAATCACAAACTTACGACCCTGCCTTACTGACTGATAACAGAGGCAGTATTTTTTATGTGTGATGGGCAATTTAGGATATTAATTTTGGACTGGCAGTATAAAGCAGATAGTCATATTCAAAGCCATTTTTGCTGACAAAGTTCTGTTATGTTATTCTATTATTCTGTGACATTTCTGTGTATATCATAATGGCACTGCAGCCACTAATCATGATAACAAAGCCTGATCATGCTTCAGTTTCATTTCTAACGTGACTAATTCACTTGCCACTTAAAAATAGTAATGCATTTGATGGTTGTAATCTGTAATCTACCTAATATCAGTGTGAAATAAAATCAATGGTTCAATGAAAGCTCACATTGTTGAAAAACCTCAAACTAAAAGGGACAACCTCCTTTTAAGATAATGTTTTTTGCAGTCAGCACTGAAAACATTTGGTTTAACCCTCCGGTTGCCCTCCTGTTTCAAAATCTTGTAATGACAGAAGATGGCACCATCTGATCGTGTCTCGTTGTGTCGTTCTCTTTAGTGTCAATGCTCTGTGTATTTATTTCTTTATTTCTTTATGTATTATTAGGTTTTTCGTGCCTTTTAACTCTGCTGTTGTCCTCAGGTTTCAAACTCATTACCATGTTGTGCCAGCAGTGCACATCATGTCTGTCTAAGATGTATAATGAGAATTGCCGTTGGGTCAGTTTGACCCAGAGGCCAACAGGAACATTAAGTAAAATATAACAAAGGTGTGAGTTGAATCAACTGAATACTTTCTCTAATCTGTCTTAATTAAGAAACACTAAATTTCACATAAGGTAATATTTTTTTTAATCCAAAACCTCAATATATATATAAATTAAACACTACAACAGTAGAAATGTAGGCCTACTGTACATTGTGTAAGCTAATAACCACAAAATGGGAAGAGGTGAAAGAGGTGACATCTGTGAGCTTCCTCCCACATTACAGTACGTTGCTCTGGGTTGTCGACAAGGGCCACACAATAGCCTCTATTTATGCCAAACATAAGCCTTGCTGTTGTCAAATCAATGTGGGAGGAAAGACAAAACAAAGGAAGTCGGAGAGGTACCCTGTGGGTAGCAAACAGGCTGGATTCCATAGCTGGCATTTCAGAGAGGTTACAGTCTGCCTGTCACCTTTGTAGTACAGCCAGAAATGTCATCATGTGACGGCTAGCGTCCTGTTGAGATGCCATGCGTACCTGAGGACTGAGCTGGAACCGCCCGATGTCTCGCTGGAGAAAAGGTTTTGATTATCCCTGAAGCTGCTTGCAACTGCATTCCAACAATGAGGAAAAGGGCAATGACTGCGATTTCCAAGCCGAGCCAGTCTTACGTGCACAAAAAGGCAAACAGACATCAATCCATAAGCGCATGCAATCATGCTTGCAACACACGTGCAGAAAAGAACTGCACTACGGTACAGTTACAACCTTTAAAACATTCGTTTTAGGAACAATTCAACACATTGTGTTTTTTTTATTTACACTGACAGGACTGAGAATATGGGTGCATGTTAAAACTGAAACAAATTCACGTGTAACCTGCAGGAGCTTCTTACTGTTTTGTTACCATTACAGATTTGACTGACATGCCTAGAAAATGTTCATATGCTTTCCTGCAGGCAAATGAAATCTTAAGGCACACAAACACATTCGTATTTTACTAATTTAAAACCAGCATCATCTAATCTATTCTAAAGATAAGACAGTTGACTTAATAACTATATAGGGTATAGTATAATGCATTTCATAAACGCTATATTGGCCTGAGGTTGTATTTGTTTTTTTAAGTGATATTCAGCAGCACATTTCTATTTGTCGTTCTATGTGATGTGCTGATAGACATAGCTGCACGTTTATGATATTAAAGTATATTACAGTAAGTTGTTCACATGACCCTTGACTTCAAGGCCATGCACACCAATTATATGCGCTATGTGAATCAATAAACATTGTCAAGCAATTTATATCAGTCCTCAGCTTGCACTGGGAAAGCTACATGGAAAAAATGATCAGTATGATGACCGATTTCAAAATGGGTTTGAAGTGACAAGTCACAGTATAAACATGTAAACCAAACACAAGCTATGATTCAAAACCCAGGTTTGACAGCAGAGATAAGCCATTGTAAGATAAGACTGACTGTAAAATATATAAGAAATCATATTTACCAGTATATATAATGTAAAATCAATTACAATAAACCATGATGTTACAAATTAAACCAGTCTTAATTTTAGGACAATGACTTGTAATGGAAATGAACATAAGACATTGTCTTGCATGCTTGGCTTTGACTAGAACATTTTATGTTTAAAAGACACTCAGCAACAGCTAGCGGCTATTAGATTCAGTGCTGCAATGTAATTTAGATGTTTGGAAACTACACCTCACCAAATAAAAGTGCTTAACCACCACTAACAAGATACATGTATTCCAAGTAACAGCATGCATTCACTGCCACACAGATAGCAGCATGCAAATAGACCAAACATCCCAGCAATCTTTCTTAATAACATTCATAGAACAACAAAATGGTACAAATAAAAAAAACAGCAGCTCTGAGATACTGACACAACCCTCCTTAGCAAAGTTAAGACGCTATCTATCTCCCCACTGTCCACTTATAAAGTAGGCGGTGCAGGAATTTCTGCTATTCGAATATTCTGAGATTTCCCATGCATTTGTTAATGTCAACATTTCATAGCAAGCGATTTCAGTTCTAATTTAATGCCTACAGTAGTAGCAACAAAATAAAAGGTATGTTATAAATCCAACTGCTCCATTCTCTTAGAGTGCATGGAATGTATCTATTTGACAGTAGCCACTATTGGGCTATGACCCAGTTACTCTCAGTAACACAGTGATTTACAAGTAATAGTTCATGGATAGTAGGCCCATGAAACAACAATACCCAACATGCTGAAGCCACCTGTTTAAGCAGACAAATTGTCAGTGAGCAGCATCAATGATGCAAACAGCAGCAGTAGGAAGGTAATAATTAAACTTAAGTAGGTGACTGACTGCTACTAGCTTAACTACTGGCCACTGCTAGCCAATCACAGCTAGGGTCATGCTGCACCTGTGTGGTTTCAAGATGACATCATTCTGAATGGATGCGTGATTTCATTCTTTATGTCATTGACGTCCACTGTTTCTCAAAAACATACTAACACTGATCATACTGTATGTATTCTTGTTGTAGTGAAGCCTTTGAATTAATGCATAGAAATATAAATTATTAAAATAAACTCTACAAACACTTTACCGCCATAATGAGAATGCATACTACTAGCAGAGGTTATCAGCTTTGTAAACACAGTAGTAGAATGTCTTTGATGAGATAGGAAACAAAATGCTACTGTAGTTTACAGTCCATCAATGTCAGCATGAGGACTTAATATAAATTTAAAAAAAATAAATAAATAAAATAATAGAAAAAGGTAAGAAAGCTACAGAAGCCTGTGGGGTGTCCAATCACAGCTAGAACACAGTGGCATAACTCCTCCTTGACAGTAGACACCCCCCAGAGGCCTATCAGTAACAGGCTACTTAGAGGATTTACTACCCCCAACACAAAGGACAGTCTGTTAGGCTGTGAGGGGTAGGGGGGGTGCATCCCCAGCCCCAGGAGGCAGCTGAGACAGGTGGATATCCCCACAGGGCGTGTATGTGGGGGCTGGGAGGTCGACTGCTTGGGTAATCAGAGTCAAGTCAGAGACAAAAACATGGTGTCACTTCAATGGTGTGGGTTTCAAACTGGTCTACAGCTGGGTTAAATGTCTTCTGTTTGGGACCTCAAACAAATGCCTCACAAATACTGTCAGTAATGTTCCGCAAGGCAGAGTGAAACAATAACCACTATTTTTTGTACTCTTTCCATCCTGGTCATAGAGAAGTATCTCACTCTAGTAGTCTGTCCATCTCTCCTTCAAAGATGACAGCTGAAAAATATTGCTCACGTTTCGCTTTGTAAACGTTCTGGTGGAGAGGGCTTCGCTGTAATTTAAACTTTCCAAAATTACATTGCACTAGTGAACTCGATCCAAATACTGCCAGAGTAGAAATGATCTTGGGCTTTCATTGAAATTTTGTTTTGGATTTAAATGGAGGGGCTTTAAAGTCGGTGCCAAGGAAATGTTGCCAGATTTGCATGTTAACCACACCCCTGTTATCCTTTACCTCTTTAAGATCTTTAAGTTTATGTTATACTATTTTTGAAACACTGGTTTTTAGCTGAGGTTTAGATGTTTGGAACTGACAGGAAAATCAACTTTTCATTACACATGTCAGTGTTACCTGCAGAACAATGTGTTTTCATTATGGTCAGACATCAGTATTGACCAGTGAATCCATTTCAGGCACTTTGCTATAGCTTAGTGCCAAGAGGACATACGAGAATAGCTTTGTATATTTTGTGGAGTCCAGTTATCAAGGATTTAAGGGTGACCAGAGATAAACTTCTAGTAGATAGAGAAATAAACACTCTTCAAGGACAAAAGTCTGTGTAACACTGTGATGAAAATAAAATGGTTGACTACAACAGAATGTATTATACTTAAACACAATATTGCAGTTATTTTTGATATTTTACTTGACTAATTATGGATAGCCTAATTAGGGTGTTGGACTAAGCCAAAATGATGATGAATTTAATGAATGGTCAACTGCCTCAAAAGAAAGCTGCCCTCGTAGACTTCGTTCACCACTGTAACTCTGATATGTGGTAGCTGGACCCAATAGCTCGACACGCCAGAAACTTAGAACTAGGAAGCTTTATTTGCAAGATAACAAAGACCAGGAACAAAGAAAACACCATTGTATAAATGCACAGGGAAACAGGTGAAACCATTAATCAAATAAAAGGGGAAGACAACTAGGAACAGAACAGAAACAAGCGGAACGGAATAATACAATAAATGACAACGCATCAGGGAAGACATGGACTGGAACTTGACTAACTGGATGGGGAACAAGAAACAACCTGACTGTTACAACCATGGACTATCACATGGAATACAAATGAAAAAAAATCCCCTGCCAGTAATACTGCACCATGGTGGGTGTGGTGGGAACCACTGATGGAAGAAGCGTGCTTGCTTCTTTCTCAGAGAATCACATCTCCATCATCCTCTGCCGGAACATTCCCAGGACAATTTCTGGGGTGGGTGGAGGGGGGGTTATTGGGAGGAAGCAAATCCAGTACTGAAGACTGGCAGTATTACCAGGTCCAATATAAGCAGGCAGACTGATGCAAGAACTGCACAGATGCTTGAGGCAAAGCAAAGCGAAGCAAGCTTCATACAGTAGAAAGCCCTCCAAAAACATCTCTGTTGTTTATTTATATAGCTATTTTTTAACCGAAGTAAGACATTCAAATGAACATGCCATCAACACTTGATAGCCCACATGCATGATTTTGCATTCTGGCTCTCAGATTTGCTTGTCTTTACATATGCGTGTGGGAACTCTATGAAGCAAGTCATTGAGGTGGTGCTTGCACCACCTCAGAAGGGTTTGGTTATCTCTAGGGAACAATGTAAAAGGTTCACCCTGGATTGTTTATGTTTGTGTTGGCATTGAAATGCCTGGCATATCTGACTATATATACACAATTTCGGAACTAATTACAGGAAGTAACAACTTAAGCCAACTTCAAGGAATCACGATTAACAAATACATATCTTTAAGTGCATGTTCTATCTCACTCATGACTCCATAGTCAGCTGTCAAACAGCCAAGCCAAAAGTTAAAAAGCTCTGCTGGGGTCTTCTGTAGTCCTAATATAGCCATAGAAAGCCTCCCAGCCCAGGGTTACGAAGATAGGAAAAGATCAAATCGAATAGAGGTTTGTTTTGTTCTCTGTTTGACAGTTGAGGCTTCCTGGCTGATGTACTGTAGCCTGCTGTTTAATCTCCCCTAGCTCAGTCAGTGTGTTGGACCACTCTTGGCGTAGGAGCAGACAGAGCCAGCCAGCCCAAGACTGACATCAAACGTTACCAGCATCACAGGGCTGATATCAAGGTGAAGGGAGAGGGTGAAGTATGTCAGAGAAACTGTTGGAAATATAGGAAATATAGGAAACTGTTGGTGGGGGTATCTCAGTGAGACTCAGTAAAACAAGGGTGCTAAAATGTTTGGGAAAGTACTAGAAGTAATTCCACTTGCTTTCTTTATTAATCATAGCAAGAACGGCAAACCTTGAAGCATGGCGTCTTCATGTATAAATGTGCACGTTACATTAACAGCTCTCTGTTGACAGTAAGGTGCCAATCCCTTCCTGTGTAAATAGCCCCATTGACACCGGACGGACAGCACAGATAGATCAACATACAATACAATTAGTCACTTGTGTGAAAGGGTTATTTGACTAATGTACACAGTATAAAATAGGTTGCACCCTAGAGTGAGTGTGTTGACATTACTACTGGTCATACACTGGTTAAACGAGATGCTTCAACAGAAAATCTTTTCAATGCCAAAGCAGCTTCTCCTTAGGAGAACAGGTTACATCTAGGATATGCATGAGGATCTGTAAACACTGGTGATGAGTCACACAAGTAAAACCAATTCTTACAATAGGCTGATAGAGTAATGCAGGTCCAATATGCCGCCAACTTGGCAGCAAGCCATCTAAAAATGTATGAAAATTGTATCTTCCTGGCTCATGAGGTAGACCACATAGGATTTACAGTTACATAATAATCTAATTGAAGCCAAGGATTCGCTGTGGCTGAAGCTGAGCTGGATCCCTGCGTCAGTGATGCATAAAATCCACAGAGGAACATGACATTAGCAGTATGGTTAAACTTGACATTCAGTATTTTTCCTAGACGAAACTAGATTTTCCTGCTCATGGATAAGCCTTATTAACTTTGCACGACATCATTAATCTCCCTACATGGAGTTCTCCTGTCTGGGGATGTAAGACACTTAGGCCTTAAGAGTTGTCAAGTATTAATCAAAACTATTGTGAATGAGAACAATAAAAGTAGTGCTTCATTTCTTAATTAAAGGTCCACAACTCCACAACTGTGTAATTGCCCCTTGCCCTTCCCCTGACCTCTAACTTCTTCGGCAGTCCCTGTTTATGTCAGTCAGTAAGGAGAGGGGTAAATAGTGGTGTGAGCCCAGGAGCTGTGTGTGTCGACGGGGGTTTGAGTTTCAAAACCAAATCAATAACTTCATCACACAACACAAATTCAGGAGTATCCCTTTAATAATACAAACACATTAAAATACAGATATTTCTGCTTATGTTCTGCAGCATCTATAAAGTCGTAGGACATTTGTGACACAATTAGCATCAGTTCAATGTTGAGGAATTCCCCTTGCTACACCGCAGGCCAGCAGAATGAAGGATTGCCTAAATCGACTCGACAACTGTCTATTTCCTCTGCGGCTTCCTGTCTGAGGGGTCCAAGTGTATGGGTCTTTTGATCCCCTCAATCTAATGCAGTAGCCCATATCCTGTATCTTCTGTAGCCTGCTGACAGACTAACAAAGAACCAAAATGGTTTTAGCTTTCACTTCATCTCGTAGGTCCAACCCCGGTGTCTAATTTGCTAATGGAGCACTACAGAATGCCCACTCTCAACTCTATCCCAGTGTAATCATTTGCACTGAGGAGAGGTAATTAGGTAAGCAACTTGCACTCTGCTCTGGAGCTCAAAGGACTGTTGCCAGATCTCCCGTGTTTGTTTTTCACAAGGCATACAGTACATGTATTTCACCCCCAGAGTAGAGGAACTATAATTGGTCACAGCTATCTATACAGATATTATTCTTTTATTCTATTATTTTTGTCAGCAGTTAACACATTTCCTAATCATCCAGTATGTAAATGTTCCCTTTAGCACATCAGTGATGTTACTGAATGTATTACTGAACTGCATTTTAAAATTTATTCTAAGTACTTGGCATAAGAAATAAGTCCATTCAAATCTTTAAACAAAAAGGTTAGAACACTTATTGAAATAAAATAAGGAACGTAATTTTGATTGCAATAGTTGGAGACAGATACTTGTTCCATGGCTTCAAGGGAAACATGGTAACAATGGTAACCTGAGATACTATGGTCTAAGCAAGTACAAAACCTACAGTTAACTTTTATGGTAGCAGCTACAGTAGTCATGCTTAGCTGCATCGATATTCATAGACTCAACAACATATAATTACGTGACTGACAGGACATTAATTACTTGGCACAGAGTTTATGGGAGACCTTGAAGGTTGCCTTGAGATTGTAGGGCTTAGAAAGGGTAAAAAACCCAAAAAACGAATGTAGCCCTACCGTACAGAATATTGACTCACTATAATATAAACTTGTAGAACCTGTTCTGTACATCCAATGACTTCAAGTCCAGCTACAATATACTTCCAAAAGGAATATAAAGCTAGTCAGCGATTACATGTTACATGTAGGACACTTTGAGTTAATTGTAGTATATGAGGAAACTTTTGTACTCCTAAATAAATTAGTGACAGATGTTGTGCTGCCATTCACAAGTCACCGTGGCTTAGCTTGGTTTAGCTTGTCAGGGAGCTTAAGGTTCTAAAAAGGAAGGCATACAATGAATAAAGCTTCTTTGCACATTGAAGTGCAGCTATACAGTAAGTCAACAAGAACAATTCACATATCTTGCTTAGTGTGAGAAATTAAATAATGAACATTTACCTTGTTTTGTCTTTAAACTGAATAACAAAACTAAATATGTATTCTGTGAACCCCACATGATGTTAGATGGCTGCTAAATATATAATTGGCACTAATGATTGTTTAATGTAAAAACCCTTGAAACTCAATCTGTTTAAGAGCAGCCTATAACAGAATTCAAGTAATGTCAAGTAATGGCATTCCCCTGTACACAGTCTGCCTGGGAATTGAGTTTTTGCAACAAAAAATGGCCATTTCGATGGAGAACAAAGTAGATATAAAATGAAATACTCTTTGTATATTGTCTGTACAAAGAAAATGCACCTCTGTACCTTCAGATACTGTACTGTGTAATTCTTTTTTATTGGTTTGTGCTTCGGCTTGAACCAAGCGTGTGTACACAAAAGCTTTAGGGTCACACTGTAGTCAGTCACTTCTTACATTCCGGCTATGTACTATATGCCAAATGCTCTTCCTCTATAGTCTGAACATTTTTAATAGAAGGCAAAATGCGCATTTCCTGAATTTTATATCCAAGCACTGTTGTTTTAAAAGGTGATGAGGGGTCACAAATCAACTTAACAGGTGATTTCCTAGGCTACATTATGCAGAGCACCACTTGTTGTGAATAGACTATTCGTCTGCTCTAACTCAAATTTAATGTTTCTTATGTTCTGTCCAGAAAAGGTTAAAATAACAAAATCTGGTATTGGCACATTTGTGAATTGAAAACAACTCTGCACAAAGTAATACAGGAGCCAATCACAATATATTATTTCATTTTCTCAGCATAGCATTTGGAAAGTATTAAAATCTATCTTGACAACAGGCAACATCAAGTACATACTGCAGCACACAAGTGATAAGCATATAGGCATACTGTATTAAGATAAAATCATTGTTTGAACAGACATTAATAGCATTTTTACCTAGATTTACAATGTGGCTATACTACAAAACATGTTTGACATCTGCCGACCAACAACAAAACTCAGTTCTATACACATACAGTAGAGGTATTGCCTCAGGCTGAAACTTTAAGACAACTGTATTTGTTGGGTATTCGAACAGATAGCAAAGATCTGGCACACGCTTTTACTTAATTAACCACTGTGGTATTTAAATAAAAAATATACAATGCTTACTGAGGTATGACATTTACGGAACCAGCAAAGGCAGATAAAGAGTTATGGTCAAAATGCACTTAGTGCTTCAAGCAATTTGCACACGCTGTAACCAAATTGTTACATTTACACTAACTAGCACATTATACACCAGTTTATTTTGCCACATAAAAAAGTGAGAAGTCTCCTAGCCCACAGTGTAAAATCTCTAATTTCCAAATGTCTGTTAAATTCAGATACACATGTATTTAGCTCAAATGATGATGGCTGTCCAGTATAAAGTGCAAATTAAATTTACCACAGTTGAAGGAACAAATGTGTTTGACATATTTTACACGTCAGGATTGGTTAACTAGTCTGCAATAGCCGTATTTAATCCCTGCTAAACTATTGAACATTTTTGGCACAATCTGTGATACTTTAATTGCAGATTTAATTGTTTCGTTGGTATAAAGGAATTTGAGTATTTAGACTAGATAAAGGTATTAGTATCTGGAGTAGAAATGCCACTTGGATGAAACTACAGTACTGTACAGTACAACTTTGGTGTTCAGTAATATGTTCAGTCAACAACACAAAATCTATTTTCTCTACTGGTATTAACATTCAGTGGCAGATATTAATGCATAACATACATTTTGGTTACAGGACACAGTAAAAGTAATGCATCAAGTAAAAGTGTCATTATTTAAAACACATCACACCACTTTCGAACAAGTGGGAAATATAAACATTTAAAAAATGTCTCAAGTGACTGATGTGACATTCCCCACAGAACATATGTGGAAGTCAGTAAACCTCTAAGTGTTATCCAAAGCAGTAGTATTCATCCGATTCCACTCGCAGTTTCAGCGGGGATTTGCTAAACGTCTCCTCACTAATAAGGGAGTTCTCCACAAAGCAGTCAGAGTGCGTTGGTGACGGGTGGTCTGCCATGTCTTCGGCCAGCGTGTCCAGATAGCTGCCTACGGATATGCCATCCAGCCCATCACTGTTGCCATCGTGCAGACTGTTTAAACTGCTGCACAACGAGGTGCCGTCCTGGCTGTCCGATAGGCTGTACAAGCTGCCCGTCAGGCTGCCCTCTTGACTGGCCACGCCTCCTTTGTCCTCCATCACCCAACGGATGGACTCTATGCCTTCGTTGATGGACATGAGCTGGCGCATCAGCTTCACGTCAATGGCTCGCAGATGTGCCTGTGTTGGAGAGAAGACGTTTATGTTGAGAAAATGTACATGTGGAGGGCAGAGCCTTTGATATAGCTAACATACCTGAAATAGCAAATATTACAAACTTTATATGAATTAGCAAATTCCACATAAAGATTAGAATTAATGTAATACCCATTAATAGCATAATGTGCAAATGCAAACAGCCCATTTACAATGCTCTAGCGCAAGTGTTCCCAACTGTCGGTTCCAGGACCCCCCCCAAGGGTCCCCAGAGCATTGGTAAGGGGTCCTGAGAAATACTGTATATAAAATGTCCCTGGGGCGCCAATAACTATAAAAATTTGGCAACCCCTGCTCTAGTCTCTCTCCTATTTACAAAGAAATGAGAAATCATTTTCATTCCACTCTCAGGGACGTCACCCTGTGTGCTTATTTTGTTTTGGTCACAGACCTTCTCAAGGAAGAAGAAAAAAGCCATAACTTGCATACCGCCAAAACATACTTTTTATCTCAAACATTTCATGTAATGGCATGGACATTAGGCGGGGTGCGAGATATGGAATAATACTGTATGCCTTTCTATACACAGTGTGTCCATTGATGTATAATAGTACCACCATTAAATCTATGCCACTGACTGGGGGATGGTGGTCAGCCTACGTGGTCTTTCAAAAGAATTTCCCCATTTTCCTAGTGGCCACCAGCTACTCAAAACGCATTCAGCCAGATGGGGGCTAAGTTGATACAATGTTCCAGACAGCTGGCTTAGTAAAACAGAGCTTTTCTTGGGAGTGAATTCGCAACCCGCCTACACTTACAGTAGTCCATAATGATGGCACTGTATTTGCTTTGCACGTTTAACCACTGCACACGCGCATAGCATATAATAGTCAGAAATGAATAAAAATGCATAAATGATTGATGAAAGTGTATTTAAACACCACAGTAAAGACTAATTTGTTCTGCAAATGCTACAAACCTGTAGAAATAAGCACCAATAACAATGTTGCTGCTAATGATCTGTTATCTAACATTAGTTTGGGTGGCAGTTGTCAAACCCTTGCTGAGCTCATGAGAGAAGATCTGTCTGATTGGATTACAGATTAACATGTGAATTCAGCCAGAACCGATGACAACATCATAAGAGCAAAATACAGGCCAACTGAGTTAAACAGGCCCATTATACACCTGCATATATTTGGAGTCTTGGAAACTGAAGGACATCATTTTCTGTGCCATTTCTCAGTGCCTGTAGATGAGCATGTTCTGTTAAGTCAACTCTGCCGGCTACGTTCTGGAAAACAGCTCAGATATTCAGTTCCAGGCATTAATACAACATTTCAACCTCTCTCATTAGCAAATGTTTTCTCTAGGCTAATGACATTTTCCTCAGTCATTTCACGCAAGACCAAAGCTATAGCCTGCAAATCGCAGTTAACCTGACCATCTGCGCTGAAATCCTAATACCACTGGTAACATGTACAGTTTGGGGGGGGGGGGGGGGGGGGGGGGGTTTTGACCGTAATGCTTATGATATGGGCTACACTGTAGTCTATAAATAAAGTGGGGAGAACCTTTAAAGGTTTAACACAAGAATGGGGTGGCATATGACTTTCACGGATGGGTTAGTCACAACTTTAAGTGAGACTGCTAGGCATGTGAAAACGACCATGTACTCTGTATTATGAAACAAATTTAAATTATGTTTCGTCGGAGTGAATCCAATTGTTTAGTTGGCCTATCCATTCTAAAAATGTATAGTCTAGAATTTGTTTGCAGTAGCCTATAATTGGCTAATTATCACCCGCACATAGGCCTATATATTATTTATTGTCTGTCTGTAGAGCATATCAAATAGTCTCATCTGGTTTGCCGTATCACCTTATATTTCGTAAGGCTATAGCCTTCAGAACATAAATATCCAATTCGTGTCTAATATTCAGCCGAGTAAGGCATGAAGAGAAAAACACTCACCATTTCTTGTTTTAAAAGCAACATTTTGCTCTCCAGTCTCTTCAAGTCAGCAGAATTTGCCCGGTTCTTTGCGAAGTGCGGCTCAGAAGAGTTCTCGTGCTTGGCGTGATGTTTTCCCCCAGCAAGCGACCGAGCCAGACTATCGGGGACTTTGCGACCCAATTTAGTCTCTATATCCTTCAAATCTGGCAAAACGCTGTCGTTGTCCTCATCCATGGTTAAAAAAAATAACGTCTAAAATGATATGCTTTAGGATATACTGTGTGTTTTAGAGCATACGGCACAGCAAATTATGTGGCTCTGACGTCGGGAACAACTCCCAATGACTTCACTTGCAGAAACACGGTCGGCTTCTATGTAAACGACGGGACAGAGACGAGGGCAATCCAGGGAGGCGGTTTTTAAATGACCAACTCAGTTACAATGTTGAAACACGATATGTCTACTCACAAACATGATGCTTGTTGCTGTTCCACTGCACAGGTGTGTTTAAAAGTACACTACAAACTAAATATTGATCAAGCAGAGCCTATAGCTTCTGCTATGCTGGGGTTTAGACCTCCAGCTGAAATGTCTGCTTAGTGAGTGGATGGACGTTTTCACTGCAGGCGAGTTGAACACAACGTGCTTCGCTCTGGCCCACCCTGCTCAACGCTTCTCCTGAAAACTGACACCGCCAGACAGGTGTGACCGGAACAGTTGACACATGCCGAGTGTCATTTTTGTTAGTTAAGATACAAAGGCATGCAGCAAAAAAACACGACATCGTGTATTTAGTCATCTTTTAGGTGCTGTTACTGTTACATTAGTATGTTATATAAAGGTCTACAGACAAACGGTTAAAGAATGGCAATGTAAAGAATGTTTGTATATTCATTAAATTGCGCTCCACACAAGTTAGACATTATTCTGAGTGGACTATTGCACCTCCTTGTGGATTTGTAACGTCATGACTACAATAATAAAAATAATAAAAAATAGAATAAGCCTTCTGTTTTCCACAATTGTTTATAGACTAAAATTTGAACGACATTTATTTTTTAGAAATTGAGATGTTAACATAAACTGCAGTAGGCTCATCAAAAAGTGGTTTCTGAAACATTCCATGTCTTTCGTTCCCCATAAGAAGAAATAAATCTTTCTGCAGTCACACATTTCATGGTCACAGTTGATTAGCCTACATGAATAATCCTACTAATAATTATCGTTTGAAGACCCCTCCCACAAACCCTCAAATGAATAACAGTGTTTTGAAAACATCTGCAATTGCTGACTTTACATCAGGACATGAATTACAGTGTTGTGTTATGAAATGTATTAGTACACAAGAACTATATGTAAACCTAGCACAGCTGAGGAAAATAATGTTTTTGAACATAAATATCCAATAAACTAATAATTCCTATAGGGCTTTTAGTTTATTTTTAATTAATGAGCAATAATTGTTTTCGTTGCAAGTAAGATTAAAATCAGAATACCTTAACCCTTGTGATGTCCTCCAGGTCTAAATGACCCAAATCACCAGCTCTTTGTGGCAGATAGAAGGCGCTAAACCTAATTCTACAGCTTACACAGACATATGA
>JAODUG010024185.1:0-20560 GCA_027564795.1 Aphredoderus sayanus
TCGGGGAAGACCCAGGACAAGGTGGAGAAATTATATCTCCACACTGGCCTGGGAACGCCTCGGGATCCCCCAGTCAGGCTAATGTGGCTCGGGAAAGGGAAGCTGGAGCTGCTGCTGGAGCGACTCGACCTCAGATAAGCGGTAGAAGATGGATGGATGGATGGATTGTTTATTTTGGAAATAGCTGGCTGGCCAAAACTGCATAGAGCATTTAATGTGGGGATCCAGTATATTTCTTTTCAATGTGTTAATAGCCATAATAGTTAATTTTACTAGAATATTCTAGATGTTATATTCTGTTGTATTTGAGTGTTTTGTAAATATTTGTAAATATTTTCAATAGACAAATGCCATAAGTCTTCAGCTAATACATGGACACAGTAGTTTAATGTGTTTATGGACACAGATTGAAGGGTTATTAAAAGACCCAATGGATATGGCATCTATATGGATATGGAAAATAAGATAATGTATGTAGTCTTTATTTTTGGATACGACTATGAATCTGGTGATACTGTAGGTCATTAGACGCATTCATCCAAAGCAACATACAGTGAATATAATTACAGGTATGATCAAGACATACAAGTAGGTTGAATTATTATAGCTTAAACTAGACAGCAATAACTCAAAAGCATACAACCCAAGAACCAAGAATAAGACTGAAGCCTTCATCCAATTACAGGATATCTTGACTAAGGTGGCCAGGGATCATTCACTGTTCTGCTCTTGTTATGAGGCAATCATATAGATCTCTATGAAATCTGATCCACTTCATGACAAAAATGGCAGAACACAGCAGCACACTGTCTCAGTCTCCCAGCTTCTTCTCATCTCATCCTCAAACTTTTCCTCCTAGATAGATCCTAGATCTCGATTGTGTTCACGCAATCTCGTAGAGCCTCTGTAACAGATACGCTTAAAGATTAAATTCCCACCTTCATCATTCGAGGGTGTGTTTGTGTCCTTTGTGGCCACTTTGCCTACAGCAGGTTGTTAGTTAATATATTCATCTGATCTCAAGAGTGTTTTTGTGGGAGCAGAGGGGTATGGAATTTGTAAAATTTTTTATTACTAACATTATTAATGTATTTTTTTATTAGGTTAAACTATTCATTGATTTAAACTGTCTCTGCCCACCACAAGGCATTTTCAAGATATAAATCAATAGCTAAAAGTAAGTGCATGTTTTTTGAAAATGCACATTATGTATTCAACATACACCCTAAAAGCTCTAAGGACCAAGCTCAGTACTATGGGAGTTCGAACTTTCTGCTCAGCTGCTCCCAGTCTGTGGAATGCTCTGCCTGACCACCTTAGGCCACCACAGAGTCTGGATGTTTTTAAACATGGCCTCAAAACCCACCTTATTTAAGAAAGCTTTTGGTTGATACTTTTTCATTTATGTTTTTTTTTTTTCTTCTTTGCATTGGTATTTTACATTTTATTGATCATGTAGCACTTTGGGATTTCTTTTTCATGATTTAATTTAAAGTGTGTTACAAATAAAATGTATTATTATTATTATTATTATTATTATTATTATTATTATTATTTCAACATCAATATGTATGGCCATATCTTTTTTCAGTAATGTTTATTTTCAGCCTATAATATACAAGGTTTTTGTAAAAGTTATAATACAATCCTTCTTGTTGGTTATGCAAAACCATGTAGATAATTCAGAGCCTCTATTGTAGCAGAAGGTGAGACTGAACATCTAACATGTCGCCCAAAGCAACGACTCAACCGCACCATCAAATTTATAAACATATAAAACATTCCTCCCTCACCCTGAGAACTGCAGCTGTGACACCCACACTCAAGAAAACCAATGCTGACCCCACTGATCTAAATAATTTCCGCCCCATATCAAACCTTCCTTTCCTCTCCAAAACACTTGAGAGGGTGGTGGCCTCTCAACTCCTCAACCATCTAAACTCCAACAACCTACTTGAACCGTTTCAGTCTGGATTCCGTCTCAAAGAGTACTGAAACGGCTCTGTGCAGCTGACTCTGGCCTCCTATCAATTCTTCTTCCTTATTATTATTATTATTATTATTATTATTATTATTATTATTTATGGCAAATAAAATCGATCTCTAGCTAGGCCTAAGACGTGTTCGGTCCGCATTTGACCCATGTCATCATAGAGGTGTTTCAGGACCATAGCTCGATACTGATTGGGCAAATCACGTTGATTCCTCTGACTAGTTTCCCTGAACAGCAGACCATCTTTAAGGTGAAGTTTCTCCCACTCATGAAGGAGTTTCCTTGCAACACCGCTAACTTCCCTTCTCATGTCAGCAGTCAAGGTGTTACTAGTCTTATTCAAATGGATGACTTGACTTATGGCTCAGATTGCTGAGCCTTCATGAGCTCGTCTCGACTTATGGATTGGAACAACTCGGGTAGAGTCGAACGATTTTGCGACAGGTCCAGAACCGCGACATAAGTAACATGTCGCGCCTGGCGGCCCTGCTTCCTTCCCATGTTGCCAGAATGGTGTCTCTAGGACACTCCTCAGTGCAGGATTCAACATAGCTGTCAACGTCCAATTTCAACCTGGACAGTGTCCATGTTCACTTTTACTGGGCGATATTTTATTTAAAACCTAAAATCAGAAAGCTCGCCAACCCATTGGTGGCCAACAGCATTGAGTTTGGCTGTGCTCATTACATACGTTAAAGGGTTGTTATCCGTATATATGATGAAGTGAGGTGCATAGAAGAGATCATCTTGAAATGTCTTGCTTATAGCCCACTTCAACGCCAGAAACTCCAGTTTTTCTGAATGAATGTTGTAATTTCGCTCTGCTGGCATCAGTGTTCTGGACCCGTAGGCATTCACTCTGAGCTTCCCTTCGTGACGGTATAATACAACCCCAAGCCCTTGTTCTTATGTGTCTGTGTGTAACACAAAGGGGAGGTCGAAATCTGGGTAGCCAAGTACTGGTGGGTTTGAAAGGATATGTATATTTATGAGCTTGTCTAGGGCCCTTTGGTGCTCCTCAGTCCACTGTATTGGAGTCCTAGATGACAGATGAGCTCCTTTTGTCTTTTGTCTGGATTTAGACACAACAACGGCAACGTTCTTCCCATGCAAGTGTTCATACAGTACATTGGTTTGCCAATCCTGGAGAAGTCTTGGATGTATGTCCTGTAATAACTGAGGAATCCCCGTGGTTTACGGACTCCAACAGTGCTTGGGGTTTTATTCCTCAAAGCCTGGATGGCTTCCAGATCCTTGGGGGCAACCTAAACCCCTTCAGCAGCCTTCCAAGGCGAATGTATTCGACTCCTCGTAGAGCATATTTTTCACTATAATTTGTTGTTAGGCGTTTAAATGGTCTACATTGATGAGAGAGTGCCACCGTGGGGATAGCGGCTCTGTTTGACCCTTGCCCTTTTTACCGATAGGGTTTAGTGAGTCAACTTCAATGCTGTTGGTTTGATCTGTTTCCACTATCTTGTCCCCCTGCTATGACCAGGGTTTATTTCCCATCTACTTACCTCCTTTTAGGCATCCTACTGCATGGTGTCCTGCTTCGCCACAAGAAAAGCAGTGGTTGCAGTTTGTCTTGTTAGCCTTAACCCTATACAGTTAGGGCACCCATATGGTCTCTCTTTCCTCAACAGTCTGCGCTGTTTAGTGGAACACTGGCAGGTAGACTGGGGTCGGGGCTCAGGAGTTGATGGTTTCACGGCTGTTGTAGCATTTGACTGCAAGGAGCTTACTCCCTGAGTGCTTGTACTTGGGCGCTTAGCTGATTAATTAGTTTGTCTTTAGCATTCTTCTCAACATTACATTTTTCTCTATTCACTTCACTAGTGTTAACTTCACTGTTTTGTGCCTGAGCTATTTTCGGTCGAGTACTACGACCCAAGCACCGCTTTCGCTCAATCTCCTCGCTTGTTTTGGTCACTTGTCTCAGGAGTGCTTCATCAGTAACTAGGGTGTGAGAGGAGTGGCCTCAATTCCCATCTGATATCATGATAATTCTAACTCAAGCCCTGATAGACTGTTCGAAGGAATACATTCTGTGCCGTCCGTGACTCATACTTAATGTCTGAATCTGTCTGCTTGGACGTGAATATCACTTTTTGTTCAAGTCCTATCATTTGGTAGAGAAACTGCTGTGGCGTTTCGTACTTGTGTTGTTTGGCATTCATCAATTCTTGAAACAGTTCAGTGATACTTTTCTCTCCTAAATGTAATGTAGGAAGGTTTTTAAATCTGCTATTGTCATTGCATCTTTGCTGGCTAGCAAATCCTTGAAGTTTCCAGGCTTTATTATACAGAATACTGTTCTGATGATTTCACTGTCTGTGTGATTTTCTTTCAACCCCTGGTCAATCTGTTTACTGATATTACTGTAGTTTATGTCAGATGTGTTATCCCCAATCTAATGCCCGTTGAGTGTTGGTTGCAAGCTGGAACAACTCATCAGCAGAAAAACGGAATAGTCTCTTCTTTACAGTCCAAACCAGTTTCTTACACTCATTGTCCGTCATCAAGAACACGTAGCAGATGCTTTTAAGATGCTCTCTTGCTCTGGCAAGTGTCAGACACCCTGGATTCTTACAGGCACTTGCTCTGTTATCATGCTACACAATGGTCCACCGGTTCAGGGATCACTGGACCAAAGATGTTCACCAATCACTAGTGTCGCCAATCCCGGACGAGCCCACCAAAAATTTGTTACAGGTCCCTGTTTGAAATCCCATAAACAGAAGAGATACCCTGTTAAACAGGGAAAAGTAAATGAGACAGACGAGAGTGCTTTTTGTCCGTATCGCTTTGCTCGGTAGAATCAAAATGTATTTGTCAGCAGTTTACATTATAAATGTCTCACTTCCAATATCACCAGATTCATACAGTCGTATCCAAAAATAATAAAGGCTACATACATTGGTTGATTTTCCATATCCATATTCCATATAGATGCCATATCCATTGGGTCTTTTAATAGCCCTTCAAAATGATCCTTCAATCATAAAGATGAACTATTATGGCTATTAACGAAAATAAAATACACATTGAAAAGAAATGTACTGGAGCCCCACATTAATGGTGCTCTATGTAGTTTTGGCTAGCCATCTAATTCAAACTCCACATTCCAAGTAGGGGCAGCATATCACAAGAATGTAGTGGTGTCCACCCCTCATCCTCATAGCTCCACCTTGTAGCCCACACAGTAGACATACACTTGCAGTTGTTCAAATAGCCTACTCAAATAGCTCCGTTCTCATTTAGGCTGTGACAACCAGTGAAATAAGTTTGGTGACTGGTGACAGTCTATTCAGATGAGTTAATTCCGTTATTGAGAAGAGTGTAACGTCCGCGACTAGTGCGTAGCATTCTCTCTCTCTCTCTCTCTCTCTCTCTCTCTCATGCAGCAGGAGCCAGGCAGGGATGTCACAACCTGTTCCACTTCCAAAGCGCCAGATCGTAAACAACTTAGTTACCTGTCTAGCAGAAATGTTGCGAGATCTGCATCAAAAATCATTCCTAAACTGTACAAGAGTCGTCTCCAGTGATCGAACGCAACACCAATGTTTACTCTGCTTCAAAATCCTTTTGCTTTGCTGCCGGACGTGGTTTCTTGTTTGGAGGTGTTGGTAGCGGCGGTGGTGATAACTTTACAAAAGCTTCGGCCATTGCTGTGTTTTGGCTCCTGTTCATTCGGTATCTTACAGGGATGGGGGGCAGTACCATTGATGTAGGGGGCAGTACCGTACGTGATTGACAACAGGTGAGCATACGCCCTTGCTGCAGCCTTTTCTTCGTCTGTTCATGTTGGACCGAGGGTAGACTGGATGCTACAGTTACGAACTTCATCCCTTGCGATACAAAGTGGTAATACAAGGCAGTACGGCCCTTACGCTAGCAGTTTAGCCTATATACTCTATAAATATCTCCGCAACAAAGGAGAATTAAGTAATTCACAGGACAACGTTAACTTTATTTTTCAACATTGCCTTGATCAATTTGGTAGATTTTTGAATGTTTTAATATCAAAATATTACAGAGAGCAGCTTTAAACCCTGTGGGTAGTTAGCCTTTGATCTTGGTTTACAACTAGCGCCGTCTTATATCGCACACATCGAAGGATGAGGAAATACTGAAAATTCGCAAGCAGGAAAACCGAAACACTGCACTGCCTCCTAGTGGCAAGCTGATGCTCAGTGTGCATTCTAAAACATTAACTTTTGTGGCTGATGTTATTATATTACTCCCACAAACTGCTATTCCCAAAATAACATAAAATGTGACCATACATTTCGTGTTTGTCACATAAGCCTCATCCCCCTCATTCATTTACATACTTGTACACTCATGTTTTATAGATATTGTTTTCACTAGACTTTTGTTTCCTTCACAGAGGAAATTAGTCACTAATTGGCAGAAAACAAGGTATCATTCAAGGGAAGCATGTTGTATATGCATTTTATACCGTAAGCTACAATACAACAAGCCAATCTGGGCCATAATTAGAATGAACAAAATTCAAATGTAAATTGAATCATACCGAGTCCCCAGCTTGCCAAACAAGGGCCCCATGTACCCCCTCAGCAACAGCAGGCTCGTGCAGACCCCCTCTAAGCCTGCAGCTATAAGAAACATTATTAAAGCACCTCTGCAGTACTCAGTTTGTGTCTAAAATTACCAATGTGTTTGAAACCAGTGTTTAAAAATGTTGTGTTACCGGGTTCGCACTGTGTTTTGATTGAATAATATTGTGACTCGTAATATTGTGACTCCTTTGGTCTTCGATTGTTTATTTTAACTGCAGAAATTAACTGAAAAGCACAAATCCCATTGCATTACCTCCTATATCTACTCCTCTCTCTGTGATCATATCATAGAGCATAAGGGCTAGCATAGCAACATTATATGAAAACAATTATACAGAATATGTAAACTACATATCTGCAGAAATAAAAAGGAAAGCATAAATCCCATTGAGTTACAGCCTTGTTGCACTCACTCCTATAAATACAATTTTAAATGAAAATTAAAGAATCATAATGACATTGTAGTAACATAAGTGGCTAGAAATGAAAATATAATGTAAAAGAAATATACAAATGTGTGATCAACAGATGATGTTAGATAAGCTGTATGGGGACACCCACCTCTCTCCACATCAGCGAGCATAAGGGGAGAGGTCAGGGAAACAGGATTATTAATAACCTGCCAGATGGATTGTTGTTCACAACTCCGTCTTCGTTTTCATAAACATCTTGTCAGTTGATTGGCATTTTTCTGTCACCGTAACTTCATCCACTCTGAATCCAAACTTTTGCCGAAACCAGTTTCGAGTAGAGCGAAAACATCTTTTCCGTCTAAAACGCTTTCAATGCTGTTGTTTGTTCTATTTTCAATGAAGATATAGTCTTCAGTTGAGATAAAACTGACGATATAGCATCATCTACGTTTACAAGTTGCTCTGTCGTCACACCTAAACCATGCCTGTAGCTATAACGATGATTTGAAAGTTCAGATGCTACTCGGACTACAGTCGGTGATCCCTAGCCTTTCAGACTGATTCCCGCGGCGAAACTAATTGAAGCAGGTATTAACCTCCCAGGTTAATGATGTCACAAAAACAAGGAGGAGATACAGAGCACAAATGGGATACAGGCTAAAAAGTTATAAACATACAAAGCAATTAACCCTCCTGCTGTCCTTGGGTTTCAAACGCACTACCTTGTTGTGCCAGCAGATGGTGCCAACCGTGACACGTCATATGTCCGTGCTGTGGTTGGCTCCTTCTGCTGGCACAACAAGGTGAGCTGGGTCAGTTTGACTCGGAGGACAGTGGGAGGGTTAACCCTCCTGTTGTCCTCCAGGTCAAACTGACCCCTCCACGTTCCCTCTCATCTCTACCACCAACCTCCATGCATATCTTGTCCTGAGGCCATACGTGGCCTTATGCATTGCCCCAGACTGCGAGGCAGATATGGCAGTACGGCAGCTGTCATGGCTCAGGTATGCCAATTACTACATATCGGTGTGTGCCACCTCTGGGCCCAAGCCTTGTTTTAACCTGCTCCTGTGCCTGCAGAGTGGAAAGACACTGGGAGGAGAGAAATTACAGTGGAGGGGGGAGCAAAGGAAGGAGGATAGATGGAATGGAATGAGGACAGCTGATTCAGGCAGGAGTAGCCCTAGAGTTCTGCTCCCTCAGTGTCTCAGTCATGTATTGGGAACGCTGTAATCCTGTAATATGAATATTAGTTAAAGGGAAACTGAAATCCCAGCATTTGACCATTTTCATCTGGCTATTATAATTATACAGAACAGTTTCCTAAGTAAATCATCCTGTATTGGACAGGGCTGTTTTGATATAGCCTGTGTCAGCATCACATCTGAGTACTGTAAAGCCCTTAGTTAAGAGGGTAAACTTTCATTTTTGGGGTGTGAATCTGAGCAATGTGCATGTGCACAAAATCACGTGCATATGCACAAGTCCTGTTTTGGCCAATAATATAATATTAATAATATATAATTTAATATTATAATGCATGTATAATATTATTTATTCAGTTACATCTTCTCTTTTATCTGCCTAGGTGCAGGAGTGGCTTTGTCTCAACTGTCAGATGCAGAGAGCGTTGGGGATGGACATGACCACGCCCCGCTCCAAGAGCCAGCAGCAGATCCACTCTCCTTCTCACCAAGCCAAACCAGAGTCCACACCTGAACCCCCTGCACCTCAGATCCAAGCTCAAACCCAGCCTAAGACCCACACTCCTCCAACACAGACACAACTAATGCCTGCCCCCGATAATCAAGCCGGGCCAGCGGGCCCAGGCAAACCTAAGCTTCCCCCAGGAGCCGTTCCTCTCCCTGGGATGGCCAAGGCCCCATCCCAGCCTGACCTCTCCCGCAACTCCCCTGCCCACCAAGCCCAGAATGTCCGGCAGGACCAGACTCGCAGCGCGGGGAGCTCCCCGTCTCGACAGCCCCCTCATCCAGAGCAGACCTTTGGGAAGCTCTTTGGCTTTGGGGCTTCGCTTCTTAACCAGGCCAGCACGCTCATATCAGAGACCACTCAACCCCAACAACAGCCACCCAAAACAGCCCCTAAACCCGCCGGATCTCAGGTTTCCGGGCCAGGGGCGAGCAAGCCCCCCGGTCCCCAGCCTGCCCAACAAGGGCCCCATGTACCCCCTCAGCAACAGCAGGCTCGTGCAGACCCCCCCTCTAAGCCTGCAGCTTCCTGTCCTCTCTGTAAGACGAGCCTCAATGTGGGTAACACCACAGAACCGTCCAATTACAACACCTGCACACAATGCCACTCGCAGGTGTGCAATATGTGTGGATTCAACCCCACGCCACACCTAGTTGAGGTAAGACCAGTGTGTTGTCTTTGATTTTCAGCTGGGTGCTTCTCTAATCAGGAATTTTATTTTCAGTCTGTTAGTCACAGCTACAGTAGAATTAATCAAGCTCTGTTGGCTTTCTCCTTCTTTTACTCTGTGGACCTATCCTGCATTCCTATCCTCCAGCCATTTCTGCTTGCATATTTAGGTATATTAATTAAACAGTGAGCAGTCTCCCTTGTGGCTGCCCAGAAAGATCACCAATTCAATCCAATGACCAATTTCCAAAAATAAATCTAGGTGTTATTGATTCTGATTTAGTGGATGATGATGATCAAAATTGTCCATGCTGTGATATACTGTACTCACATTAGCAGACTTAAGTAATTTCCTCTCACAACCATCTAGTGTCCTCCCTCATAGAGGGAATCCAGCTGGTAGGAATACAGACTTTAGGCTTGAAATGGGCAAGGAATCAAACACTTTAATTATGCAAAGTAAGCCCAATTGAATGATAGCGGTAATAACAGGCTTTCTGCTGCGCACCGGCTTTCACGGGCAAGCCTCATCCTCCAAGGCATCTGGCTGTCACAGCCATTGGCACTGGCCATTCATAGATCACTATGGAAACAGAGATGTCTTGTGTACCATCGTGTTAATGCTTGCCTGCCAAGATGCTGAAAGTTCACAAAAAACTTTCACACTGCTGTTCCTGCTAGCAGAATTTCTAATAGTGCCTATTGTATTTCTGCAATACTGATGGCCTCAGTCCATAGCTCAATTCGGCACATTCTCCTCGACCCATGAACCTACAGTATATTGAATTGTGAGCTGGTGGGTAGGTGCTGCCAGAGTGGATAAAACCCATTTGAGTTTCTTAATAACACAGCTTAGTTTTCCGATGGTCTACCTACTCGCCTTGCACTGTTCATATACTATATCTCCATATACTTCCGTATTACCGTCTGTGGTTTCTCTACCACTGCTACACATTTGTGACCACTCATCTCCATTTCAGCGGGGGTATGTTCATGGGCAATTCAGAGAGAGTTGTTGAGTATGCAGGGAGCTAGCTGATTGGACTAATGATGATTTCGAGCACCCTCAAAGTTTTCATGTAAATAAATCTTGTTGTTTTTTCTAGAGAGCTTAAGTGATGTGTTGTTGTAGAGCATTGGTAATATCATGCAACTCATCGCCAATATAGCAGTCTATTTACTGAATGGTTGGGTTTGGGGAACACAACTACAGTATATGTCCAATGACAAGTTGGTTTGAAAAGTCAGCAAGAATGCTGGGTAGAAACATGCTTATCATGACTAAGGCTTCAGCATTTACTGAAATGGTGTCATCTGCCAGCGATTAGCTTAACTCATAAACAAAACAAAAATAAGGGAAATATAAATGGGAATCAGGAGACAAACGCTAACTGGGCGTGCTTCAAGTGACGTCAGGCTTAATCTCTCCATAACTGAATGAGATAGCATCGTAAAAAAGATTCACGTCAATTTCTACATTTTAGTTTTTACATTTTGCAATGTCATTAAGTGGAACTTCTTTTTGATGTGTTATGTATACAGTAAGACAGCAATGGTTGGTCCACTAGACAGAGGATTATGCAGGAACAGGCAATACTGCACAGAATAGAATAAACAGGAATGTTTGCCCATCAGTCTTGATAGAGACAAGGACTCCAGTCTTTGTAATCACTGGATTCATATTTCTTAATGGCTACAAAATTGTTGGTTAAGCAGAGACTGTCTTCCTGCCTGATAACGAGTGAAATTGGATGGTAAATGAAGGAAACTGGATGTATACAGGAACATTTTGTGAAGTAAACGTGTGTAAAGGCACGACACAATGCATAATTCACACAAAATTAAACTGTGCAATACAACGCTTCATTTTTAATTGGAAGATGCTATGAAAAATAGAGCAACTGCTACAGTATGCCAGGATCTGTGTGAGGAATGTATGTGTATCGGGTTTATTGGAAGGAGGTGATGAATGGAGATGAAAAAGGGTATAAGTGAGAGGCAGGATTAATAAGTGCTAGAAAGGCTCCTCCTATTTTTACACCAATTAGTGCAAAAATCATGTGTGCAGTACAGAGAAAATGCTGTATGATGTCCTGTCCCGTTCCAGTTCTCAGGGTGTCACTGTTATCTCCCCTGATACACAGTTTGGTTGTAAATATAACAAACTGTTTTCCCTGAAATGTACAGACAGACAGTATCCTGTTTTTACATTTCAAGGAAAACAGTATCCTGTCTGTCTCTACCGCCAATCTAGCAAAAATGAAATGACAAAAATTGAAGTTGCCTCGCAGCTTATACAAAATTGTTGACATAGGTTTCTGGCAGCATGTTAATTCAACACTTTTCACCAGAGCCACTTACAGTATACTCATTTTCATTCCCAGTTTTATGAGTTGCCCAGGATACTCTGGTGTGCTCCCATTGTTCATGTAAATATTGGACTCCGCTAATGACATAGAACTGAGCGTGCCGTTTATAATGAGAGGGACTGGATCATTAGAGAAAGGACTGAACCTTATGCACAACTGTAGCTGTGCATAACTGTAAGTGCAGAGAAACAGAAAATATAGTCCATCAATAATGCAACGATGGAGAACATTATAAATAGTTCATGAAATGTGGAACAGGGAGAGTGCTGTGTTTGATTCCTCGTGTCGAGTAGGGTCAGTGTACATATGTGAGAGGGTGCTGGCCTACAGTATTATGAGTTTGTCATGTGTTGCAGTTTGTACGTGGCTGTAAATCGCACGCATTGTGCACCGTGCATGACACAGTATATCAGTAGAATGTATACGATAACTAAAAATGTGACTGCATATATCGCTTGAAATGTCAACCTGTCAAACTTGAAATGTCAAAATGTCAAATATGAGCACTATGTATGTAGCATTGTCTACACACATGATGTTAAGTGATGTTGAATTAAATCATGGCAGGTTGCTTGACCAGTCATTTGCTCAGCCAGTTTGGTAAAATAGTTAAAACTACTTAAAACCTAGAATAACATCATTGAATGGATGTTGTGAAATGTATAACTAAGTTAGCCCCAATGAAAATAGTAATTTTTTTAACAGAATGTTAAAAAAAATACTGAGGTCATTTTGGATGAAAGCATCTGCTAAATTCTGTAAATGTCAATATTGTCTACTCTTTCACACACCAGAACTGGTACTCTATTAAGTAGGAATTATGTCACTGATAGCTGGTGTAGGATTTCTGTGAGACTTACTGTATGCCACCTATGCCATCTCAACTCACAAAAGCCACAGATAACACAAATATTATACTGTATATAACTATATTATTTATGACAGTGGGCATTTCAAATTTGATGTTTTTGTGCGCTCACTTTTTGCAGAAAAACAATATGTGACAGAAAAACAAGATAGTCAAGATAGTGAAATATTAATCCTCAATAATTCAGCCTAAGAATACTTTAACACAATGTTCTTATGTGCAATAAAATGAGGAGGCAGGTACAGAATAAATAGTTGATAATGTAATTTGCAGGTCACGATTAGTCTCCTAAGACATTTTCATTTTGTAAAAGGGACAGTGACTCAGCTGACTAATAGCCATGAGCTACGCTTTGTTGAAGAAAAGCAGCAGTTTCTACTGAAATGAACTGTTAATTATATGTTATGTCATTTTTTTTTCTTCTTCAAAATATCCCAATTACCCTATTATCCATCCATTCATCTTCAACCGCTTATCCGAGGTCGGGTCGCGGGGGCAGCAGCTCCAGCAGGGGACCCCAAACTTCCCTTTCCAGAGCCACATTAGCCTGCTCTGACTGGGGGATCCTGAGGCGTTCCCAGGCCAGTGTGGAGATATAATTTCTCCACCTTGTCCTGGGTCTTCCCCGAGGCCTCCTCCCAACTGGATGTGCCTGGAACACCTCCCTAGGGAGGCGCCATGGGGGCATCCTTAACTAATGCCCAAACCACCTCAACTGGCTCCTTTCAACATGAAGGAGCAGCGGCTGTACTCGGAGTTCCTCTCGGATAGCCAAGCTTCTCACACTATCTCTAAGGGAGACGCCAGCCACCCTCCTGAGGAAACCCATTTTGGCTGCTTGTACCTGTGACCTTGTTCTTTCGGTCATGACCCACCCACCTGGAACGAGTCTGATATAGTGATTGTATAGCCCTAACAAAGGAACCCCTCACACCTCACACCTCCCACAGTATCTCCCTGGGGACCCGGTCATACACCTTCTCCAGATCCACTTCTCCGGGGTAACTAGCATTACTGTCACGGTTGTTCCTGTCTTGCCGGTGTGAGACCGGGAGAACACAGACTGAACATTGTTTGATTAGGGAAGGGCTTCACCTGGGTGTTTTTGGGTTAGTATTTAAGGCTGGAATGTCTAGTGTTTGGTTGTGGGTTTTTCTTTACCGTGTGTGCATTTGTGTCTTCGCTACAGGTAACAGTCACGTCTGCCTTTTGTACCGTTTGTTTCTTTTTATTAAACGTTTTTTGAGAATACGCTCGGTTTACGTTGATTCTTTCCGTTTTGCCGCCTGCACTCGCACTCGGACCGTGACAATTACCCTATTAGTCCATGTTAGTTGTGTATAAGTTTACAGTATGAAGAGAGCTATACACATCTTGAATAATATAAATATATCCTGCTACAAACATGGTCAGGCATCTCAGAATACATGTAGTACACATATAGCAAGCAAGTAGCAAGAACATGGCTGCCATTATCACACTAGATAGTTGAGCATGTCAGAACATTCCGGAACATACTGGTGCCAATGTTTCTGGCACCAGTATGTGTCTCCCTGTCTGTGTCTCCATATAAGCCAGATGGCTAGCAGCACATCCAACCAAGCCTCCATGCCCATCAGCCCACCCCCAACACACACACAATGCCAGCATATTGGTGGAATTTAATATTCCTGTCACTCAAGTTCATTCTGTACCACATATTAATGTACTAAAGGCAAATACAAAGGATCTCAGAACAGGATTTAGGACCCATAGTCTAATAGATAGTATATAGGCCTAGCGGCTATGTGTTACTGTTTATGGACAAGAAATTAAGAAAAAAAATAACATATTAAATCGTAGAAATCAACGGCATCGGAAATGTTTTTAATTAGGCAGGGACCAATCTTCCGTAATGCTAAATTAACATAAAAACTAGCTAATGTTAACATTAAGTCAATGACTTTACCGTCAATCTAACGTTACATAGCTTTAATATAGAAGCGGCTGAGCCATACTAAAAACAATAATCATTGCACCGATTTTGAAATTCTGGGTCAGTACCGAAACCGTTAAAAATAACAATATGGCCAATGCCGTTGGTGAAATACTTCCATACAGCTGACATTTTTTTTAACCATTATCTGAAAACAAACTACATGTGTGCACGGCACCTGTTGCCCTTTTACACCTTGCCAGAGTCGTGTCCAGTCAGTGGCAATTATGGGTGGTATCATAGTACTACCTATTGGATTTAGCATGTAGCCAGCTGCTGTTGTGCTGATGCATATGTGCTTTTGTCATTTTAAAACGTTTTTATTTTTCTCTCACATTACTGAATATAGGCTATAGTTAAAGATAGACAGCAATCAGTGTATTGGCAGTTGTAAGTAACGGGAACCTCGGTAATAATGGTCTTGGGTAAGAAACACTGAAGCAAAGATTCCTGCCAGAGAATCGCTGAACTTGAGAATTACTTTATTCATTTTCTGTTTACGTTCTAAAACAGCAATCATAGTAATTGTGCAATAAAGTCTGTACATCAAGATGAATATTCCAGAATTGAATTACAATGTTTATCCATATAAACGTATATCCATATATGTGTACGGTCTGAAAAAACACAATAGAATATAATAAACATAAACACATGAGCTAGTAGATATATCAAGTAACATACATAAATGGCTTACTTAGTTGCAATTAAGCACACAACAATAAGGTGAGTTTTGCTCGCATAGCTCTCACACGAGCTGAGACAAACTTGCAGTCTCATGACACATACACTTGCACAGTTCAGTAACGTACGTCACTGAAGTGCGGCAGGCTTTCGTACAGCAGTGGTATTAGATAAGACGGCCACTGGCCAAGACCTATGTCAGCTATAACGTGGCGCAGTTGGTAGAGCGGGTCGATAGGTGGTTGAAGTCGCTGGTTTGAACCCCGCCAACTCCTCACCAAGTGTTGAGGTGTCCTTGAGCAAGACACCTAACTATAACTGCTCCCAGTGCTCCGTGCATGGCTGACACCACCATTGGTGTGTGAATGGGTGAATGTGTACAGCGCTTTGAGTGGCCGGTTCTAAAAGCGCTATATAAATGCAGGCCATTTACTGATGTACGGCCAATATATCGGTGCATCTCTAATTTAGAGTAATTATGTCTTTTTGTATTGTTGTTAACATCAATGTTAAAATAACTCAGCAGTCATTTTGATGTTACCTTTCCGACACTGCACACACACACATTTTCATACATCCTCCAAGTGTTCTGCTCTTTATAATGTTTAGGATTCATAAATATGCTGTGTGACACCCCCCTACCCCCATAGTGCTGTTATAATGTCAGACACACAGACGTAATCACGTGAACTATTTCAGCAGAATGTGTCTGCTCCTATTTTACTGCACCGTGTCCTATTTCCATTACGGCTTATTTAGGACACAGTGGAAGGTATGTAATGGACGAAATCAGGAAAGAGGTAGATGCATGGAGTATCACATCTCCCCCTTGCTTGACATGTCATCAGTTACCTACAGTAGAAGTGTTCTTTTTCTATATGTTTGCAGCTTGGGCTTGGTCTCATATTAGTCTCACTGTTTTATTGGGTGCTCTCTTCCTCATGTCTATGTGCCTAAGCAGGAGGCTGCTTGCTCTTGACACGTTGATTGAATTGCTACATGCTGCTGGTTGAATTGCGCACAGTCGATGCTGCAAGACAGGAAAAGTGTGAACCTTTTAAGCCCTGTGCATATAAGACACAAACTATTTGTCAGAGGGGAGACAGGGAGAAAGGGACAAGGAGAATCAAATATGTGGTGTGCTCACCTAATAGCTTTTGGTGCTGTGGCACTAATCCCTGTTTAGGAAGTGTAGCGAGCCACTCGAGTACAATGCTTAACCCCACCACATAATTGTAAAGATCCACCCACACATACAAATAGTAAGCTAATGTTAAGAAAATTACACTGTGAAGCTTCTCCTGTTCAATTTGTTTAATGGGACACTCTCATTGGAGGATTTGAGTCGGGATTTCGGTTTGTGGTTGTGAGTGTTGCTGAAATGTTGTTTTAGTTTGAAACTCATGATTTATGACTCATGACATGATGAGACTTGTGGACTGTGTTCTGTAACCCCTGTTTTTGTGCACAGTTGTATTTAAAACATCAACAGTGAGCTGGGATATAGATTTGGTGTTCTGAGGATGCCATAACTCAATCGTGGAGTGTACGTTTAATAAAAGTATCAGGCAGATTATAATATAGAAACATCTTTCACAAACAGTGTACTGTGCTGGTAGGATTAATATGGGACACATTCAAGCTAAATATTTGCACCTTAAAACAGTCGTGACTGTTTCTTGTCTAGATTATGTGGTACCCAGCACAGATGTTTTGAGTGCTTAAATGCCACTCTCTCTGTTCTGCTCAGAATGAGATTATCCAGCATCGAAGCTGCGCACACTATGCATACATTACTGTGTTTAGAGATTTGAAGGCCATCAATAATAGACAGTGCGAGATAGAGATACTTTACCCATTTCTGACCATTGAACATCTCTGTTTTACTGGGATTCAGTGTGTTTTGGAAGGGGCATCTTTGCTACGGAAACAATTTACCAGAAAATACCAATTGATTAATTTTTCATTTGATTGTGTTGTAGGTCAGACCAGACCTGGGTCTGCCTCTCATTATTAGCTTTGTTGATGAATGACTATCTGAGGAGCACGGCAGCTATATTCAACTCAGATTACTTCTTCAGCTTTTTCCCTAATGCTCTTCCTCTCTGCATTGTGGGCGAGTGCTCATTGAAGCCCACAAAGGACATGGGCTCTGCCTTATAATCACTGCTTCAGAGCTCGTCACTGTCAAAGCCTTACGGCAGTGCTAACAAGCATTAACGCACATTAATGCTCCCTGGTTCTGCTGTGTCAATCCCTCCCTCCCAGCCACAGAGTTGGGGCAAAGCAAGCCCCACACCATCCCTCATTGAGTCTCCTTGTCTCAACACATCACTTCACCCTCCCTGTATATGCGGCTAATCTGCTCTGCTCCATAACACAGCAGGAATCGGACGTCTCGCCCTAATGCTGGTATTGATAAAGTGGCAGGCGGTGGGCTGAGTCTGCATGCCGTGCCCAGAGTGCACAAGTATCTGCTGCAAATGCTGAATAGCAAGACTGGCTGGATGCTGATGAAAACACAGCCAGAGACAGAAGTAGATATATAGAGACATGGGAACAGGGGATGAAGGAAATACAACACACTGATTGCACACATATTACACTTAACCCCTTGCTAATCTCCTTGGTGCTGCAGCTGTTAGGTCTTCAGACAGGTTGAGAGGGTCTGCTCATCACTGTGGACATCACTGACAACATAGCAATAGCACTAAAGAGCACTAAAGAGCTGGTCCCTACACTGTCTCCATCAGTATAGTATAGGAATATTAATCAACCCTAACCCCATGTCTTCAGACATGCACACAACATTAAACTTACATTAAACAAATGTAACTGCATGCAAACCTATACTGTACATATACAGTTTATTTTTGACCCAATTAACAAACAGGGAATAACCTGCCTTCTGCAGTCTGTTGAAATATTAATAAGTGGATTAGTGAGCTCATAGTGCTTTTCTGCCAGATCAGTTTGCTGTTTAAAGGGACACTCCTTGATTTAGTCTACAACTGCCCTTGTAATCAACTCTTTTCTGTGTAAAGATAATGTAGAGTGGAGGAATTGTGTCCTGAGCAGAGAATGACATCACACTCCCTCTGTGTGTGTGTTTTAATCAAAGCATTATAGCTGATTATAGCCGGTCCGGTTAGTGCATGTGTGTGGCCCACTGTGTGTTTGTTTTGGTCTAAGATGCTGGTGCTTAGTGTGACATCTAGTGGTATACTATATTTCCTTAATTTTGGATTAATACTGTAAGTGGTGACTTGTACATTTGAGACTATATACAATAAGACAATATATAGAGCCTTAGTATATTACATGATATAGAACTCTTAACATCCCCATCTCACCTCTTCCTTATGATTTTAATACATTTCATTGTGTGGAATGAATTACCTCATTCTGTTCTGATAATACGCCATCTTCTCCCATCATTAAACACACACACACACACACACACACACACACACACACACACACACACACACACACATTTTTGCTCACTTATTGGCAAGAATTGGACCCGGTCTGATTTGGCAGGATTGTTTTCTCTCATTGACAATGAATCTGGATGGCAGGTAGGAAAGACTGTATACTGATTAAAGGACTGCATAGTTGAAGGGCAGGAAATGAGCCAGGGAAACAAAATATGTTCTGCTTTCTTGTTTTCTAAACCAAGTGAGATAAAAAAGCAACAAAAACATTAAAATAAGTCTACCCTTATAAAGGGTTTATGAACGGTTTAGAATTAGTTTATTGTGAACACTTTATAAATCATTAATAAACTGTTATAACACATTAGATATAAAGGAAAATGGTGACCCTTTGCTTGCCAAACTGAGTCCACATTTGCAGGTGTACTGCTAAGCATCAGATTAGCTTGAATAATAATGAATAATTAGGTGGACATCTGTTAACAATAGATGTTCATATTTCAGGAGCGACATCACAACATAAAAAACCCTTAGTGGCTGTTGTTCAGTTGAGTTGATTTCCCCCATTCATTGATGTACAGTAACAAGGTATCTCATATTTATGGCCATTTATGTATGACTTACAAACAGTTACAAACTGCTTAAAGGGAGCCTTATTGTAAAACACATCATCATTTACTATTTTAATTATTACTATTTATAACTGGCAAAGGGAGCCTTATTTGTAAAATATAAAACACACCACCATTTACTAATGAGTTATTAATATGTATAACTGGCAAAGGAGAACCTTATTGTAAAGTGTAAAACACATCACCATCTACTAATTTAGTTAGTAATATTTACACTTCCCTAATAACACATTCACAAAATAATCAGCAAAATAACGAATACCTCTTTATTTGCACAAAACAAAAAACATCTTAGTTCAAATCCTATACTCAAACTCAAACTGTCTTCACTAAAACTGGGTTGGATATTGGCAGGATATGTTTTATGTTTAATCCTGATATTTTTTTGTTAGTGAAGTTGATAACATCGTACAGTAGCTAGCTACTAGCCTACATATCAATATGCTAGTAGGCTACTGTTAGGCTATGTTTATCGTTTTGTTTAATTATTTTTAATGTAGACTACATACAGGGATCGCTGGAGACAGCAGCACTGAACATTGGGTGACCGTTCCTTGTTAACTCGATGTGGAAGCCGAATTAATTTTCACAGCTTTACATTGAGAAATTATTTTGAGACCTTGATTAGATGTACAGTTGGCCACTTTGATTCCCTGATCATAATCAAATCGAATATTACCGTTTTCGTCACACGTGTCAGATATCGTTTATCTAAATAACATTATCAAGGCGTTAACATTTATGTATGTTTTTTTTCAGATTTCCCTGCAGGGTTTTCACTAACAATTCCATATACTTACGTCGTTCAATATTATTTAATTTTCCTGTATGTTATTTTATGTTTCTTTGCTGACTGCCCCACATCTCAGCCATAGAGGCTATAACCAGATAGAGAAGAGTCTAAGAACTTACGTATAACCATACAATATATATATATAAGAACATAACCTACTCTTTCACTGTATTTAAAATATGTAGCTTATTATGCTGTCGTTTGCCGCACAGTGGACTATACAGTAGCTGTAATACTTAGGCTATACAACTGTGGATAATAATGAACGGGATTGGGAATAGTCACATTGCTTTGTGGGTTATTTGGGCCAGCATTGACTGGCCAATAAAGATGTGTTTACTCACAGAACTCATTATGTACATTTTACAAGGAACCCTCTAACCAGATGCATTATTCAATATATTAATTTTACATTAAGAATTGACCTCAAA
>JAODUG010024205.1:0-20559 GCA_027564795.1 Aphredoderus sayanus
ATATATGTGTATATATATATGTATGTGTATATATAATGTGTGTATATATATATGTGTGTGTGTGTGTATGTATGTATATACACACACACGTACATATATATATATACACGTATACATACATACTGTACATACATGCATACAGAAATATGCAGGTTAAAATTAAATACTGTACTGTAACACACAATTAATGACAATAAAGAAAATGGATCATATTGCGACAAATCAAAATTGCTTCATATAACAGTAAATTTTAACAGTTACAAATACATGTTTTGGGCATTGAGGTGTAGCATAAATACATGCTATTTCATTCTGCCTTTCCTCTATCAATGTAGAAATGGAAAATGTCATCAAGGTTAGGTAACATTTCATTCAAACTAAAAATTATATTGGTGAAGCTCTGCTTCTGTGTTGTGCGGCAGTGGTACACTGTTGCAAATGGAAAGTGGAAATTGTCCACTAGTGTGGACAAAATGGACAAGGCTAATTGGGCATAGCGGTTGCATGTACAGTAGAATACACAAATTCTATTCTATTTATAATACAGTATCCTGCTTGTAATCCTGCCCTAAACTCACATTATGGTATTTATTTTATTCATCTAAAATTTCAGTGCGAGGACAATCTAACAAATAGCATAATTGACTAGAAAACATTGAATTGTAAACAATTGAGAACATTATTTTTATTTCTCAAAGACAGGTACTGTGGTAGCTGAGTGGTTCTGGTCCGCAGATACACATTAAATGAATGGTGGCTAGTAAAACTTGTTAACAATGCCTGGGTAACAGTGCCATCTACTGGATAGCATAAACGCATGTACATTAATGCTTCAAAATTCTAAGCAGTTACTGACATTTTTTAAATAAAAAATGATGGTAGTTCTACATCCAGTGCAATTCCCCCAAGCATGGGAGACCATACTGTTTGATAAGAAGATACAGTAAAGCAGAGCTTACACAGTAACCCTATGACCTTATTTAAACAATATATATTAGCATTTTAGCTGTATCTTTCCCATGTGTAAAGACTAATATAAATCTGACAAACTGCATAGGTTGTTTATCAGTAAATACGATAACTCAGATATAGGTTGAGGCACATTCATTCTAAAGCTTGAGCTGTGTCCTCCCTCTAACTATCAACCTGATCAGGAATGATTTGGCTGTCTCTTTGTTTTTAATTGGTTTATGTAATAAATATAATTAATTCATTAAGGTATGCCACGCACTTAATTTAGAACTTGCTAAAAAGTGTTTGAAGACAACACAAGAAACAAGCAGAAAATTAATTAACAGGTTAGCTTTACACACTTTGAAAGTGAAAGAAGAACAGCAACTGTTAACGGCAGGAAATTAAGAACAAGCAGTGACAATTACTGTAACCTGCTATTAATAGTCTAGTCAGAACTGACACCTTTAAAAATTAAACAAAGGTGTTTGAAATTAGGAATGTCATGATACGTGAATAATTTGTCAAGCAAGTACTGTACTTTACCATCTACAGTGTCACAGAGATGACATGGAGCTTTGTAATACGACAGTTGGACCATCAGATATGTTCATAAGTCAGGGATACACACTCACTGCAGTATGTAGGAGTTAGCGACATGATAAAATGCCGAGCACTTATTCACCAAGGCTGTGGTTGATATTCACAGTGAAAGACAACCGTGTGAAAGGGCCCAACTGCTCACAATGCTAATTTTTGACACATTTCAGACATTTTTATTCCAAATCCATGGTAATGTGCAGTGGCCACATAACTGTGCATCATATTTGACATGGAGACAGAGTCATACAATATAGAGGGCGTTAAAAGCGCTGATCCTTTAAGGACACAGAAAAGTCAGTATATACTGTGTATATGGCCACATTCACCTTGGAGCGTTTCTCAAAGTTTAGGATTTTTTGCTGACTCCTTTTAAATGAAAAGCATTGGGTTATGTACCAAATGTAGAGGGAAATATCACAATGACCTACTCATATTTAGCAACATGGTGAAATACCATACAACCAGTTCGAATACCATTTTACATAAAAAGACACCGTTGTATTCTACAGAAAACCTGTCTGTTTGTATATGGACAGTCCCTGTGTGTTATACAGCAAACGTGTATGTCATGGTCAAGCCCTGTATTCTGAAGTGAACCTGCTGTCTCTATGAATAGACCCTGTTAACTGATGTAAATGAATCTCTCTCTCTTTCTTTCTCTCTCTCCATCCTGTATTTCTAAATTAATCCTGTATATAGGAAGGCTTTAACCAACATGTTACATTCCCAGTTTTGTTTTTAACTCAATCTTGGAACTATATACAGTTATTACTGGTAAATGAGTTTACAATTATGTTTAAAATTCTTAGACAAGCATCGGAATATTGAGAACAATCTTTGAGACTCTCTGCCATCACAGCATCAAGTTGACACACAATCAAGATTGAGTTAATGCCAAACCTTCACCTGATCAATATTAACAGGCATGCCACTGAGACAGACATCGTACATGCACATTCTAACCCCAGTGAGTGTGCACACACACACACAGTGATTTCTCCTGGGATGCTCACTGGAGCAGTAGGTCTCAGATGAGGCCTTAGCAGGTCCTTGGGCTGTGACATGTGTCAAACCCGATTAGTTTTGGTTGGTGATCAATGTCTCTCCTTACATAATATACAAGTACTGCCTCTGACAGATTAATGCTGCCGTTAATGCCTATGTCCTTCCAGCACATGACCCACGTTGACTGTGTTATTGATCATAAGTAAGCACCTGTGTTCTGTAAGAAGTATTTCAGTGGAGCCAAGTCAAGAAGAGTGTGTGTCTGTGTATTATTGTGCCACTCCCTTCCCTCCCCCTCTATCTTTCCTCTCAGAAGGAGATTTTGCAACGTTCGATTCTAAGAAGGTGAACAACATTAGCATTCCTTTGCCTCTATCGCTATTCCCTCTGTCAAACCTCCCACAATTGTACCTGCTTGTCTCTGGCCTACTATAACTGATTTTGCTTCTGTCTCCACCTTGACCCCAGGCCCAACACTAAAACCCATTCCTGAGACATCATCACGCTACCCCTCACCTCTGATAAACTTGAGTCTTTCCAATGGACTATGTTCTGGCTGGCTTCAAGACAGCCAGTCAGGCAGGTCACTGCTCAAAAAACCAACCCTATAGACACTGCAATCAGTAACTACATTACAGACTGGCATCTCTCCTCTCTATCCAAAACCCTAGCTGGATCTGACCTACTACTATTTTCTAATCTCTCTTTTAACAACTTTCATTAACCCCCATCATTTTAGGTTTAAGGCCACACATTCATTTGCCTTTACCACCACATCTTTAAAGATAGAGTTACATACATTTCGAAACTCCAACTATTTGCTATTATACAATTGGAACAAGAGCCCCATCTAGTGGTAATACTTGAAGAGTGTTGGACATAATCAGTGGCAATTTCATTTGTTTTCCATCACAAACATATTGAAAATGTTTTATATGCGTTTTTAAACATTAATATAGCAGCAAACAACAATTTTATATTAAGATATAGTGGCGGCATTGCATCCTGAGCAGATAATGAAATCAAACTCCTTTTGTGTGTTGTAATCCAAACTGTCCTTAGTTTTCTTCTCTGTGCTGTACTGCATGTTTGTGTGTGTGTGTGTGTGTGTGTGTGTGTGTGTGTGTGTGTGTGTGTGTGGCCCACAACCCATTTGTTTCGGTTTGAGATGCTGGAGCTCTTAATGTGACATGTACAGTAGTGGTGGAAAGTCAAGCTGAGTCACTTCTAATAAAAAAGTGCTGAACAAGTTTGATTTAATACATCCAAAGTTATTTCTCACAACTGTCTGACCATGTTTGTTTCAATGTCATAGTTTGGATGTGGTTCTAATATCTTTCTGTACAATATCCACTTTTTATAACAAACCAACTGACAGGAATCAATATTGATGTTTCACAATGAGCCATACTAAAAGACATTTAATTTACACTTTACCTGTCAACCACAAACGAGCTCAAATAAGTAGCATTAAAAACATGTTCCAGCAGACAGATAATAAGTAGTCAATTCATGCATATGTATTCATGTACAGTACTATATGTGTATGCATGCATTCAAGCATATTTTGATTCACTGACAGTTGATTTTTACCGGCAGATAGACATTACGCAACCTATCCCTTAGACATGTTGTAATGTGTTGTTTAATCACTAGAGGGCAATATAGTATATTAAATACATTTAATAAGAAAGTTGATATGATCGGATTACTTCATTTTTATCAAATCCTACATACTGCAACTTACTGCTTTACATAAAAACAACACACTCATATGTATCTAATTAGTCATCAATAGGGTGAATTGTTATTATTTAACCAAATTCTGTAAACAAACATTGATGATAATGGATGTTTTTTTAAAAGCGCCGTCCAACATCACCTTAGTTTAATAAAGTGCTCTACTGTATGGCTGTGCCTTTGAAAAATGTTTTCTGTTCCTCTCACCCACTCTGTTGACATTTCATAAAATACCCAACACCTTCTTTATTGACACATTTGCCTCATGTGATTGTGTGACTGTGGCATCATGATGTATGTGCACAATGTGCACGTGAGCTGAGGGGTATTAACTGATTGATTCCATGTTAACTTTCACAATGAGAGGTTGGTTTGGCAACCTCAGCATGGTGATTAAAAGTAGGTTGGGAAAGATTATTAAACTCAACACCGTCTTCATGTAGAGCTTCGACTCCTGCCATCAGGGAGGAGATACACTTTTGCATCGGAGAGCCAAATCAAACATATTTACGATAAGTTGTTCCATCAACTGTTTGGTTTTTAAACAAACTGTAAAACAGTTTGCTATTGTGCACACAAGGACTAGTGTGTACATTCATGGTGACAACTGTATGTTCTATGTATTCATGTTTTTATTTCTTTATTTATTGATTTTATGATGGCTGTGTGACTGCTGTTTGCAAACCAAATTGATCATTCTGTACATTAAAGCCTATCTAATCTAACTGAATCTAATATAGTCTACAGTCATGTACATTACATTATATTTCTGTTACAGTTTTGCTTTTAATTTTACCAGTAATCTAATTTAATAATTATTAATTATTTTTAATGGAAAATTATTTAATTCATATAATTTGTCAGACCATTTTTGTTCTATAAATCTCTTTAGCATAAATCATGCTTTTTCCATAGAACACTATCTTATGAAAAATATACTTTAACCTGACCACAAATCACCACCACCACATACAGTTATGCTACCAAATGACGATACAGTGAGTCATCAAATTCCATTTGCTGAAGTCAGTGCTTATGAATATCTCAGTATATACCTTCTGAAGTAGAATATGTTTCCCCTATAGCAAAGGCTTTAGTACAGGCTATCTCCTAGTAAGTTATCCAAAACTCATTTGAAAATGACTTACATTATAGAGAAAGACTTGAGATTTGATTTATATTGTCCAACTGCTGTAAAGTGAGTTTCCACTCAAGTTTCTTGTTCACCCTCAATCCTTAGTTATATGATACAAACACTGTATGAAGGAATTATTTTTATTCTGTGTATATGAAGGTTTCGATATTATATCAGAAAATGTGATTTCTTTAAAGGCAAAGGTTTAATTTCTGTAATTTTCTGAAAATATTTCCCCGTAGAAAGCTCAATAATATGGTATACTATACAAAAAGTACTAAAATAAGAACATTTTAGAGGCTTATACCTCATTACCTAATGAATTCCTACTCTTGGTTTTGGTCCTTTTGGTATTTTTGGTCCTTGACTTCTGTGGTATTTCTGCTTTGTCATTCTGTACAGGATTTCCCCTGGCCTACACAGTATGTGTTACTGTTTGCTTTCCACACAATGTACTTTTTCAAGATTGACTGCACAAAACACCTACAGTAACACTTATTCTTCAGGAGACAGTACATGGAATAAAATCTTGTAACTTAAATTTGCCAATACTATTACAGTAGTTTTAGAGTTTTATTTTCATTTTGATTCATTTCCTTTTGATTAAATGACATGAAATGAGATCCATTGAGTCATTCTTCTTTTGCTCAGGGTGTTGGAGGGCTTACGATTGTATAAATGGCATCTTGTTCGGCCTAACGGCAGGGAGAAATGTGTAGCAAGCCTGTATAAAGTATTGAAAATATACAATAATTGTATATTGAATCAGCCATGCAAGGAGCCACCTGACCACCGGGAGCAGTTAGGGTGTCTTGCTGAAGCACACCTCGACGCTTCGTGAGGAGTTAGCGGGGTACGAACCATCGACTTCTCAGTTACCTGTCGACCCGCTCTGCCAACTGCGCCCTTAATTATTATATTATTATATATTGACAATTTCAACATTTCCAAAAGGTCTAACAAGTATATTTGGAAGTACTAAAGCAGAGAATATACTGTAGTGGGAACCCACATTCAGCATATACAATTTAATTTTTTTGATAATTTAGAAGACAATATCTTAAACTATTTAAAGTTACTTTACATGAAGGCTATCACTTACAGAACAGGTAGGAATCTTGCTCAAGGATGACATGTTAGGAATCGAACCGGAATAATATCTGTTTGGGATCACTTTTGTTTCCAGCATTTCTCCCATTGAGGCGTATGGCTACCTTGTCTGTTTGTCTATACATCCAGTCCATCCCTGTCTGTCTCACTGTCTTCTTTACAATAGGCTACAGTAGGCTATGTCAACTGATTACTCTTGGTGGTTGGGCCAGAGAGATAGCTACATACCTGTTTAGCCTATCTTGCACATAAGATGATTATCTATCTGTTCTTATACAAACTCGAATTAAAAATATTCATAACACAAATTATAGATTAACTATTTCTAGCATTAGGACCATGGGGAGATCTTCCATTGATTTGACAGCTTCTGCTGCTGGTGTGCTGCTTCACAGCAGACTGACGCTATCAGAATGGATGTAGAAAAGGAAGGAGGCTTTCAGCTTTAGCCTATACTACATATGACGTTAATTTTTATCATAGCACTTGCATTCTATAGGAAATTTGCGATGTCCGTCAAACAAAGCTGGCTATCATTTGCAACATTTTCAACTGGATATTCTTGAGCTGTCGTATTATGTCCTGCGTGACAAACCAGTGCAACAATCAAGACGGTGTACATTTTCTGTGCACCTTTTTTAAATGATCAGATTCATCCCCATTTCACATTATTTGTGAGAGACGTGTCTTGCAACTAGACAAGGTAAGATAGCCTACTGCGGCCGAAATTGGTCAAATCGTTTTCTGACAGATTCTAGGCTACTGTCCGCTAGTGGAGAGACGCGCAGCGTGAATCCAGTCTGTTTTTTGTGAGCATTGTTGTAGGCTAGGCTACATCAGTGCCCGGAATAAGGCTGAACCGAGGTCTCTTCGGTGCTGTTGCTATTTTTCTTCTCTGGGATTTCGTGCAAACTATAGAGAACCATGTCACTAAGCAGAAGTATTGAATTTGAACATTTTGAGGAACGAGAGAAGACGCACCGGTCATCCAGAGCCAACGGCTCTGGGTCCATCTCGGGCTCCAGAGGTAATGGCCTGGTTCCCAGTCCGGCGCACAGTGCGCACTGTAGCTTTTACCGCACACGGACACTCCAATCCCTCTGTTCAGAGAAGAAGGCCAAAAAAGTGCGTTTTTACCGTAATGGGGACAAATACTTCAAGGGCTTGGTGTATGCTGTATCCAATGACCGTTTTAGGTCTCTGGATGCGTTGCTTATGGAGCTCACTCGCTCCCTTTCTGACAACGTGAGCCTTCCACAAGGAGTCCGCACATTATACACCCTAGATGGAGGCAAGATCACGACCCTGGATGAATTGGTAGAGGGTAAGGTCATTCATGTACATTCCTTTTCCTTTAGCCTGACCATCGCATCACCACCATCACTCTACAACGGATTGCATGCAGGCATCATGTCAGTCAAATACCAATTCCCCGCACGCATATATATAGTATACAGTGTAGGCCTAAGACATCAACTTCTGTTCGTTCAAGGTATTCATTCAGTCAGTGCCCATGAATATATTTGTGTAGTACAACAAATTTCCCCTGCAACAGCCAAGAATATGTACAATATATCTCCCAGCAAGTTATCCAAAAGCTCCAGACTACAAAATTCATATTGTCCAACTATACTCCGGTTACACTTTCTTACACACAATGTTGTTGTTTTTTTTATAATGGGGCCTAACTGTTTATTAACCCTCAATATCTTGAATGATTTAGACGTGTATGATAATGATAGGATAATACATAAACTATGCAGAACCCCTGCTCTGCTCTCTCAACCCCTCAGTGATCTGGTGAGAGATCCCACTGTAGCTGCCCTGCCCAGGAAACACTCCCACTGCACTCATGGCACACAGTATGCTCAGCTATGATGGGCTCACATATTCCAAACTTGCATCTCTGCACTGCACTCACCTGTCTTGCCCATCCCCAGGCGATGGTGGGGGGGGGTTGGTTAGGGCCGCTGTCTGGTGTTGTAGAGCATTTGACCAACGGCTGCTCTGCTGCACTGCAGACCACTTGAACAGTGCTGCTGTACAGTTCACTGTTTGGAACACCAAGGCGCATGACAAGTGCTTGTGGCCGCAGGGCTAGGGAACCATGTGAGTCTATGAGCGCTGCTAGGACATGTTGTAACTCTAAATCAAGGAGTTGTGCGTTCATGCCACTGTTAATGAATTGGGCCCGATATGTCTGTGTACGGTATGGACGTGGAACTCAGTTTTAACTAGCCTAGCCGTTTCTTTCCTTTTACTTTCTGCAAGACCATCAGCTGTAAGGTTTTTAGGTCATACAAGGGTAGAACTGCCTCTTCTCCCCACTTCCTATGCACTCATGTTTCAGCAACCCATTTTGCCAGTGGTGTATTTAGGGCATCCTGAGGTCAAGGGTATCTCACGTCCCCATGGCAAATATACAGTACAGCAGTATCCAGACTGCCTTGTCTCCACAGTCCTTATGGCTAGTGTAAGCAGGGCAAACATAAGTTTTCTGCATTTGTTTGTAGTCAGCCATATTGCTGCAGCTCAGCAGTATGCCTCCATTGATTGAGGTCCCTTTTGTGTCCTAACCCACACCCACAACCCTCCCAGACAATATGAACTGCTGTGCCTGTAGAACTGGGAGAACAGATACAGTAGATGTTGGGTGCTGGAATTAGGGTTAGAAAAAGCTTTGTGGTTGCTGCTGAGGATATAGGCTTGACTTTGCATAGGCTAATGCCTAACAAGGTCTGGCAGGGACAACAACTTCAACAATCTCTTCTGAAACCCACAAGGTTTAATTCCTTATTTCAAGCTAATATTTTGGCTTAGGCCTGTGTCTCAAAATGTACAGTACAGTTTGGGTGTAGCTACCAATGATCTGTTGTTTAACTTTACCTTGGTAAGTACAGTATACTGTACAGTAAAGTTGATTTACAGCAAGGTTCAAGTGGTTACAGAAATAACTGTAATGTAATATATCTTTCAGTTGGAAACCATTTTTGTGGATAATTGGGAAGTGTGGATTGGATGATTGACAGACAACATAATAACTTGTGCTTTCTTGCTACTTAAGATTACCAGTTGTTATTGACTTTTACAGTTGTATTGTATACAATTTAATCAGACATGACCTCATAACCACCAACTACAATGTGAGGGAGAGTATTCTATTACTGACAGTTGATTGGCAAAAAAAAAAACAGCAGTAGCTGATGTGGTTACAAATGTCTGGGTAAAGGTGATCCCAGCTGTTCTGCTGATGAGGACCGCACTGGTGACTCTCATAACCTTACTGAACAATGTCCCACCTGAGACCCCTTCTATGCTCCAGAGACTACTCTTTTCACCAGCCTATCAGAGAGCATCTTACAATACTGACACAGACTGCCCCCAAACCGATGAAAGCTCTAGTTTATATTTTGTCACACTTTCAGCCATAAGGTCCCCCCCAGCGCTGTCCTAGCCCGATAATTAGCCTTTGGTTAATTGCTAGCTTAATAAAGCCAGTTGTCATGGGACAAGCTCTCATAAGGCTGGCCTTCACCAGCTATCCATTCTCTTAACTTGACACACATCCCATAGACAAAAGTTAATGTTTAGAGTTATTTTATAAAGTTAACTTTAGCGGATATTACAGTAAACCCCCAGCCTGCATTATTAGCTCTAGCAAACCTGGATTTTAGCTCTCATAGCTATTTCATGTGTTTGCCAATTTTGAGTGGCTGAACTATCGGGTAGTGGTACTTATTTTTTATTTTTTATTTTATATATTTTTTTGTAAATAATTTACAATAGGTTTTACAATATATTAGCTATACAGTACGTTATAGCAGTTCAAGCAAACATAGTAATGTTTGCTTGAACCGAATGCACCATCTAATGTGATACAGTATCAAGCATTCATGAGCAATAAGTTCACTTTTATAAAAGGGTCACTTACACTCCAGTGCTCTAGATAAGCCTAACAACCAACATAATTTGCCTTATTTGGAGTTAGACCCAACAGAATGAATCACACGCACACACCATTCAAAACAATCAGCAGATATTCTAAGTGGGGTTTACATTTACCAGCAAATCCACTAGTTGTCACATGACATGAAGGGGGAAATACTAGCATGTTAGCTGCCAGCCTGCCACAATGGAATGTGGGTAGAAAAAATGAAGCCTTTGCTTTGGCTGGAGGCCACTGCAGCAGTTCAGAAGTGACAGTGTGAGAAGGCAGGGTTTCTCTGGCCTGGCCTTCTTCATGTGTCCTGTTGTGCCAATGAGGAATGTTAACTCTTTGCTATCCACTGTAGACAGGACCATTTCCTTCCAAATGTGTTTCTTTATAAAACTGCCATTAAAATAGATGGGTATTCCTTGATGAAGGAGAATTGACGGTACGGTAAACTATTCTAATGGGATCCCTTTTGTGACTGATGTGCTTTGTTTGGACGCAGGTGAGAGCTATGTGTGTGCGTCTAGCGACCCCTTCCGTCACATGGAATACACGAAGAACGTCAACCCCAACTGGGCGGTGGGGAGCAAGACGGGCTCGTCTCGCTCCCTCTCCTCCCTCAGCACACTCAAAGGTGAGCTGCAGCGGGAGTCCAAGGACTTCATCAAGCCCAAACTGGTCACCGTCATCCGCAGTGGTGTGAAGCCCCGCAAGGCCGTTCGAATACTGCTCAACAAGAAAACGGCCCACTCCTTCGACCAGGTTCTCACGGACATCACCGAAGCGATAAAGCTGGACTCCGGGGCTGTGAAGAGACTGTACACTCTGGAAGGCAAACAGGTGAGGCCCGATTTGGAGAAAAACAAAAAAAAGATTGTACTGCACTATAGTCTGATAACATTAAGAATGTCACCATGCAAAGCTGTATATCGCCACATTGCTGCAGGAGATTGTGGTGCTTGTTCAAAGCCTGGCTATGTACAGTACAGTAACAGGTTGTACATTCTATGGCATACATGGACTCATGCAAACCCATGCAAAAGAGGTGTTATTCAAGCTGTCATACTGATTTGATCAATTCCAAACCAGTTTGTCAGATGAATCAGCCAGCAAGTGGGCAATTTATCTGACCAACTGGTCCTTGAGCAACACTTTCCATGCCAATTGAACATATTTGAAAGTAGTTCAACATCGAGGAAACATGTTGAGTAAAAAAAAGTTCACTGAATGGAGAACACAGACAATAAGAGTTTAATATGTTCGTATATGAACCAGATGGAATCGCAGGACAGAGCATTTGAGCCAAATACTGTATCTTATCTCCAGGAACCATTGTGATATATGGGCTTCAGCTGTGTCAGCAGTGTGGGCAATTATACCCTGTTTAATCCTTCAAACATAATTACACGCCACAATTATTTCAACTAGACTTTAATGAATACATTTCTGAGATAAGTCCTTAGGCCATGAATGCCTACCTGGCACACCCCTGTTAAGTCATGCATGCCTGACTCTCACCACGGCACCACAATTCAAACCAGCCGGGACACATTTATTTGAATACTGTAATGATCCCAATTGGCATTTTCATGAGAAGATGAGGTCACTGCATTCTCTCTCTCTCTCTCTCTCTCTCTCTCTCTCTCTATGTCTATGTCTATGTCTATGTCTGTCTGTCTGTCTGTCTGTCTCCGTAATATACTTCATACAATAATGAGCACAATTACTTAAAGATGTAAGAGCTAAACACTGAGCATAGTCTGATACACTAGCAAAAGCATGTTTGTTTCCTGTGAACTAACAGAAGACTTCATGGACAGGGCAGCCTGGGGAAATGACTCATGAGAATAATGATCCTGGATTGGTGACAGGGCCAGTCTCCAATCCAGTTTCTCACTACAGCTTAGACAAGGCCTTTTGTCCCCAAAAAACAGTATATACTGCATGTTTTAAAATGTATCATTTTCAAATTACTAATAATATCTGTATATTGAAGTCCTTAGTGGTTTGTGTGATGGGTGATCTACAGATTTTTGTATATTATATATTTAAGGTTTATTTCTTTGCCCTTTTACATGTCCTGCCATTTTTATCCCAAAACTATATTTTAACATTTAAATGTAAATGGACTGCATTTATATAGCGCTTTTCTAACCTACCGGCCACTCAAAGCGCTATACATGATTCCCTCACATTCACCATTCTCACACATTCATACACCGATGGTGGTGTCAGCCATGCAAGGAACCACCTGACCACCAGGAGCAGTTGGGGTTAGGTGTCTTACTCAAGTACACTTGGTTAGGAGTTAGCGTGGTTTGAACCAGCAACTTCTCAATCACCTGTGTCTCAATAGTGTAACGGTGATAGCCTTTAGCCATATTTACTTTATATCCTATGTTTCTAATCATATTATCTTATACAGTATTCATCATTGAATGATGCACAGGCAATAGCCAGATGAAAATCCTAGTTTATTGAGAGTGATAAATAATTAGTGGGTGTATAAACATACATTAGACAGCCCTTTACACTCAGAAGGGTTTTTTCCAAGGCAACTACAGTAGAGGTTGAAGTCTTTGTCTGTGGATAGGTAATGGTTTGTGGTAGCTGGTTGATAACATCTCAGGGGCTTTGCCTTTCTACTACTGAATCCAAAATGTGAGCTCCGGGGTGTCTGGCTGAAGTGTCTATGATTGGAATTTCACAGGAAACAGCCCCCTCCTCCTCCTCCTCCCCAGTTGCTTTGGCTTAGCTTTTGATCTTCAATAGCCATGAAAAAGTAGCCGCGAGCTTACAGTACACGCATGCTAACATCAGCGATTAGGTTACTGCCTGTGGAATGTTTCATCACACGTGCAATTCTGAAAAGTGTTGTATGTACAGTATCAGCATTTTATCATGCACTCTTAAGCATCTGCTTGTGTTCAGAGTATAGTTGCACATAATAACGGAACATATACTTCATGCTATTTCAAAAAAGCCAAGCATAATTTTACATTAAATGTGCAATTACTCAGGTTGCACTGCTAAAATGTTGCACTGCCTACAGTAAATGTTGGCGTATATAAATGGTAAACCATATAAATGGTTTCTTCCTCTTCGCTTGTGCTTTTTAGATTAAATCAATAGTTCCCATTATAAAAAAAAAAGATCAATTTTAGAGATTATTGTTGATGTGTTTATGAGGTTATAATCCAATAACGTGTCCTTGTTTTCAACTAAGAGGATGTCTGGAAAAGACACGACCAAATTACTTCACATTTTGTTTGATTAATGGTAGTCAAGTATTTAGGCCTATATAATAAATGTTTCTGAAAATGTACATAACATTTCAATGTAAAGGGCCTGTTTGTATGATTTTCTTTTCAATTAATAGTATAATTTGAGCTATAACTATAAAATGAAGATTGAAATCTGACTCGGGCAGATCATTTCAGTTTCTGCTTGAAAGACACATCCCAGTCTTCTGGTCTGGGTACATCACACACTGTGGTTGCTACTAGCAACCCATACAAAGCAGTTGGCATAATTATGCTTTGTTTGTGGGAGGTTGCTGGCCCAATTTGCAGTCAGTCGAATTAATCATCTCTCTCTAGCAGCAAAGTTTGTGAGAGAGTGAACCCCTTCTTAGAGGCAGTACTGTATTTGTTGGCCAAAGGGGGCAGAGCAGTTGGGTCCATGAAGATGTGCACTGTTACACATGCAACAATACGATGTATGTTTCCGATCAATATGGTGTTGCATGTTATTTTAGCATTTCTTTATTTAATTCATGATTCACGAATGTTTACAGTGTATGGCAATGTCTTGCATAATAAAATCCATTAGATTATACATATAAATGAAATAGCTAGATACAAAGAAATACGTTTATTTTATTATGCCCTAAGTCATCTTGAAGGAGGGCTCATTTTCCACAGACCTCTCAATATAGAATGCCATTTGTCATTGGTGAGAATTTGGTATGCTGGCTATTTATGTCCCTTACATCTGCCAATATAACTGCCTTACAATAGTACACAAAGACACTACAGGCATTGCAAGATACCTACAGTAATGGCAACATGAACATGGCTCTAATGTCTATAAATTAAATTACAATCTTATTTAGGGGTTTTAACCCATTAAGCCTGTAACCAGATCTTTGAAGACCAAATACTCGTATAGTACATCCTGACCATAATAGAATAGTCAATTTAACCCGCCCGCTGTCCTGTGTCAAAATGACCCAGTGCACTATTTATTTATTTATTTATTTATTTATTTTTTGTGCCAGTAGCGGGTACCAACTACAACACTGACATATGACGTTCCGCGGTTGGCTTCCTCTGTTAGCAGGATATAGCATTGGCTTCATCCTTTCTCTTTCTCTATTGTCCTGCTGCAATGTACTGTAGGCTTCTACCAGACAGGGCTCCCTAATCTGACAGCTTCACTGGTGTGTTGCCCTCTGTGGCACGGCGGCTCTGGTGAGCCTCTTTTCACACCATGACATGGTGCCATCTCCAGGCCAGACAGGCAGCGCGGCCTCACATGGAGTGAGTCTCGCATGGGCGTTTCAGAAGGAGACAGAATCATTTGTGAGTGGTGGCAGCGCAGGGAAGTGTTTCTCCATACTGCTTCACAGCCTCTTTTTGTTGAAGAGGCTGGCGGCTTTGTTGAGCAGACATTGTATGTTGTTGTTACGCCATCCTAAGCAAACATTGATTCCTTTATACTGTTGTACGTGGTGTTGTCTGTGTGCTGCAATACAATGTTGTTTCCAGTTCTGCTGGGAAATGTTCTTCAGATGAGCATCTGATGCTTAGCAGACCCATTAGAATTTAAACACCAATGCCCCATAGAGACTATAAAAAGCCTTACTTTCTAGGCTTACTGTTGCTGACAAAACACACACACACACACACACACACACACACACACACACCCACCACGTCCGCCTTCTAGCAGCAGCCAACCATCTGCTCCTCCACAATCACATCATAGGTTGCAGCCACCCTGTCTACAGACCCAAATGCTTGTGTGCGCACACACACACACACACACACTGGCCACCCCCTCCCATTGATGTGCACTCACACAAGCACATGCACACTCAGAGCCCCCACTGAGCCCTGGCCACCACCGGATAATTAGAGCTATATGCTGGATGGGAGGGTTAAAGTGCAGCTGTCAGGTGTGTGTGTGTGTGTGTGTGTCTCATACAATACATCTCTCAGTCTACTCTCCCTGCTTGATTGCAAAGCTACCCCTCAGACTGAATGCTAATTGACCGCTTTGCTTATCAGGCCTTCAGCTGTGTCCCTTTTTGAATAATCTTGCATAGCTGACTAAGCAGGACAAACAAAGTGTGTGTGTGTGTGTGTATATGTTTGTTTGATTATTTATTTATTTATTTTTTTATTTATTTATTAATTAATTATTAGAATATTTTGCAGGCCAGCCCAGTAGTAGTGTTAGTGTGTGATAATATTACACACCACTCTTTTATAGCTACTTTGCTAACTGTGCTAGCCACAACTACAGAGGAGAACAGGGGGGAGGGGTTACATTAATTGTATGTTATAATAGGCATTATAATATAGTATGAATAATGTGACTCCATTAAATAAAATGTTGTATGTTGTAAAACCTGGTTTACATTTTAAATGTGAATGATTTTTTTTCCCCCTCATAAAACTATCTATAACGGTGAATAAAAGCAATACTTTGCCCTCTTAAAATCCATTGCGTTGCTCCATCCAGTGAGCAATGTCATCAGAATGGCCGTTTGCTCATTATGTAGAGAGGAACTGGACAGAGGTCCATTTAATGCTGAAAGGCTTTAGATGGCCATCCATTAGTCCTCTCTTAACGGGCATTCAGTACACACAGGAAGCAGTGGAATGGGACAGGAAACTAGACTGCATTGATAATTGAACCGCCTGTTTACATACAGTACCTTACATTTTTGCAACTGTTGCCTTTAAAAGAAACTTGTGAGGCAGTACGCTGGAAATACAGTAGCACATAACTGCTGCACATTGATAAATTAGGCATTTGTAGTTTAATGGTTTGTAAATGTGTAAAACAGATAGGAAATCAAATATACATCATGGAACAGAATGTAATGATCTTGACCCTATGTAGATGCTAAGATTTATTTGGCAATTAACAAAACAGGCCTAAAATAATTTGCCTGTCAAATACATGTCTGTCATGAAAGAGAGAGCTAGAATGTATTGTAAATGTAGTGCTCAGAATGACTTGACAACAGAGCATTAATCAGTTTTTCTTTGATTGTCTATAACAGAGGCTTTTGTAAAATGTTGAAAAGTTTTAAACTGTTCACTTTAGAGATTTTTAATGACTGTACATCTAGTGCAGTTTTTTTTTTTTTTTTTTTTTTTTTTTTTGAGAGAGGTGGGGCTAGCATGTGACTGAGAAAGGGTGGAATCACATGTGTCCTCTTGGGCTCAATATTAGCCTTGGTCCTACAGTAAATACAGTACATTAGCTGGTGCATGCACTGCTGCGTTTTGCCAACAGTTAGAGGTTTATATTCAATAATTAGCATAAATTCTGTTGGTTCATGATGTGACATGAATGATGTCATTTCCATATTCTGCTGGTAGCAGACAGTCTGGCTCACAAGAGCTCCTGCAATCTTGAGATGATGTTTTCAGGGCCAAGTCTAGATTCAGCACCACCCTTTGGGTCAACATCCATGACATTTGCACGCCCACTTATTGTTCTCAAATTTATTGTTAATCTACAGTGCCATCTGACGGCAAATTACATTGTCTTCTTTATTACATTAAATGTTTGTGTCATTGTTTACTTCGTCAACATTTTGAAATCTGTTTATCTTTTTAAGAAATAAAATTGTACAGTAGGATATGCAATCTGAGTCAAGACAAGTAAAAACATTATTATTTTAAACCGTTGTGCTACTAAAAGCATCATCTACTGTAGCTGCAGTTTACATCCTCAAAGCAGGAAAGGGGGGGGGGGTTGTAGACCCTACCCCCAAGCACACAGCATAGTCCCCAGCAGATGGCACACTAAGCCACCCCTGCCAATGGTGGCAATACAACAACACTGCATTGTGTTTATTAAACAAGACTGCTTATTCTTGGTTTCTCGGGTACTGGCATGCTGCCGCAACACCCTACAACTGGAAAACGAAGAAGGCAAAGGGAGCAGGGTGTCGTGGACACGGGGCTGGCGGCTAGCCGTAACGTGGAGTCCATTGGGCTGGGGGTTATCCATTGTGTGGTGTCTGATCTCAACTACTTGTCTGGTCTCCCAGCCCTCAACCTCCCCACAACCTCCCCAATCTGAGCACGGTGAAACGGAGGGGGAGGAGGATGTCCACCGTTCATTTAGGATGAAAAGCATAGCGAAATTTATTTATATTTATTTATTTATATATTTTTTTTTAACCAAACACTACAAGCGCAGGTTGAAATACTGCTAACTTTGCATACTGTAAATTGCATCGTTGCCGTTTTTATCCATTCTGCCACGAATACTGCATGAAAATAGCCCTAGTTCTGCAAATTGTGTAACGCCTTTGCCTTCGTTGTAATTTAATTTGCACATTCTTTTGTGCCTAAGCAGAAGAAAAAGCGATCTTGAATGTTGTGGGCGGGGGATGCATGTTCACAAGAGTGTTTCTGAATTGTTTTGTAAAAGATCATGTCGTCCCCTCTCCTGTTTCTTGCAAAGCTTTGTAGACTGGGTGTGAACAACAAATAAATGTTTGTATGCTAGTTGGCAGCCTAGAGCTAATGTGTATGACTGTAAGCACTCACTCTTTTGACAGAGAGGGAGAGATTGAGATAAGACTGCTATTCGTTTTAGCCCATACATATTGTACACCCAGTTCCCAGTGAATTATAACTCCGTTAAAAAGCACAATTGAGGAAATTGAGTACAATTTTAGTTTGTTCCACACGTATTTAGTAACAATGGCTATGCAGCTAATGAAAAGCTGTCCAATTTGGATGCTTACATCTGCTCCTGCTCATATTTGTGTCTTGTCTGGTGACTAGACACGGGCCTTGGATCTGCCACTCTAATCCAAAGGAATTAATCGGTAGTCTGGTGAAATGGGCTTTGTGTAAGTAGGGTTCAAACAGAGTTTATAATCTATTAGGTTTGAGTAGCAGCTGACAGACGCAATAGCTATCTTTAACCTCAGATATTCTATTTCCTTTATTTGCTGATGAATACCAAAGATTCAGGATTGGACACATTGTGTAAAAAATAAATAAATAAATAAAAACTGTAATATTGAAAGTAATTTGCTGTCTAGTAAGTGCTGTCTAGTTATGATTTTGCAATGGGCATATCTTTCTCCTTCTCATTACCCCATGAATCCTCTCCTTTCTTCCTGCTTGTTTGTACGTCTGTCTATGTCCTCTAATTAATATGAGCTAAATGAACTGTGGCATTAGAGTACAGTAGCACAGTTTGGGGTGGGGATGGTACCCCATTATTGCAGCAATTTGCCTGTCAGCCATCACATGTCGATTCTCTACATTGTTCTGTCATTTTCTTGGATGCATGCTGGTGTGCGGCTTACAGTTTGGTCATCCAATAAAAAAAGATTGTGCAGTGCTTTTGTGTTGTTGGTGCTTCGATTTTTGTTGTTGTTAAAGGAACCGGTGTCAAAACGGACTTTTGTCCTGTAGTGTATACAGTACTTTTTAAATGGATGGCTCATAAAATGTAAATGTATCTTTGAGGGGGCCTTTCCTATTCAACACAGAATGCCTATAAAACATTTGCTTGCCGATATTGCAGCACAGCAACGCAGAAACCTGTGTGCCACACACATTCTCACACAGGCAGTCCTTGACCCATATTCTCCCTGTTGCTGGGTTTCGCAGGGCAGACTATCCACCCGTCTGTGTTAGGCCGGCAAGAGTAAGTAAAGGTCAGTGAGTTGTAGAGAAAGAAAGTGACGTATCTTGGGGGGCAAACTACAGTCAAAAGATGCCACAGTTTGCCCAGTGAGACAACCCCTGTTGAGACAGCGCTAGGGACAGACAGCCATTGGCTGTTTTATCCTGGCAGTAGTTGGCAGGGAGACAATGCAGTCTGACATCCATAAATGTCTGTGCTGTCCTCCAAACAGCCTCTTGCAAACATATTTATTACGCTAGACAGGAAAGGTTATTTGATAAAGCTCCAGTAAGCAGATTTACCTTCAACACGGCTATTGTTTTGTAAACACGGGTGAATACTGACACCTACTGGTACAGTAGATGTAGCTGGGTTGAGATTAAAGTCTCTACTACACTATTTGTAAAGTTATCTTTATTATCTTACTTTTATACGGTTCTTACAGTATGTAGTGTGTACTAGGCTATACTCTACTGTAGGTCTAAAGAAAGTGTACAGTACTGTATATGTGTACGCTTATGTGTGGAAATTGATGTATGTTCCCCCAAACCTTATTCATTCTTTATCTTCTCAAAAATTGTGTCCTTTACAAAACTGTAGTGTGCAGTAAGGGAAATTGATAGTGTTAACATATATGTTTAATAGTCTTTATTAGTTAGTTATTGTATTTTATTTATTAATTATTCACTTGCTTCCTCTCATTTGTCAATCCCTCAGGTCATAACAGACCAATTGAAAAGTACTTGGTCATCTGCTACAGAAGAGCTACTTCTGCTGCTGTTTGTCTAATTGGTCGATTTTGCAGATGTGGACATAAGTTAACTTGTACCCCTGAGTCCTTTTACTTTAGCAGTGGGCATACATTTCCCATGGGCTAGTGGGACAAATGTATCCTGAGGCACGGCAGGTTAAAGCCATCTGAGGCTTGGATCTAAATTTCATGGCATCAAATTAATTAAAATGAATATAAGGTGATTTATGTCCCAGTGTCTGTCACAATGTGTTAAGAGGAGCCACAATAGACCTGTGTCTAAGTGACACCCAAGGCCCCTGTCTGCTGATGTAACCATGACTGGTGCCAGTGGAGAGTGCTCACCTCAGCAGTTGCATTAGTACACACACACACACACACACACACACACACACACACACACACACACACACACCACCTCTGAGCCTCACACAG
>JAODUG010024213.1:0-20559 GCA_027564795.1 Aphredoderus sayanus
CCCCCCCCCCCCCCCCCCCCCCCCCCCCCCCCCCCCCCCCCCCCCCCCCCCCCCCCCCCCCCCCCCCCCCCACCCGCCCCCATTGCTGCTGTTGTGCTATGGGCAATGGCTGTAAAGACAGAGGGTGTGAACATTCCTCATTCCCATCTTCAGTCCTCTCTTCACATTACTTCATTCTCTGCTTTATTCGCTCACAGCCCTCCATAAGTTCCAGTCCCCTGAACTGCTTCACCTGTTCCTTCCTCGCGGCTTCCATTCTTTCCATGATCTCTCGCTATATCCTTCAGCGGCCTCTTCTCTCTTTCCAGCGCATTTTCACCTTCTCAACTGTACTCCGTGATGTGATTTACTCAACCTCTCCTCCTCCTCTGCGAATTCCTTCCCCCTATAGATTCACCTTTGATATCAATTACACTGCCGTCAGCCTGCGGGAGGAATGAAAATCGATTCTCCTCCCAGCATCTACTCCTCTCTTGCTAAAGAGAATGGGGAGCTGGTTAGCTGGGCTCTAAGTGAGGCCGTCCATCTATCTCCCTTTGAGATCTAAAGACAAGCCTCCTTTAAGCTTAGACTGGGACTGACTGCGGTGATGAAGCCCAGAGCGAAGCGCTTCGACCAAGTATGCTTTCCAGGAAAGCCACAAAGTCAAAATGGGCAGACTGTAACCCAACTAACCTTTAGCTGAAATGTAACCTCACCACCACTGCAACTCTACGCACCTGTAGGGGGGAGGGGAGGCAGAGAAATGTGAGCCTATAGTGTTTTAGAGGGGAAGGAAGGGTACAAAACAATGTATTGGCAATGCCGGCTTAAACCACAAGGTGCATTAACAGGCACAAACTAAGTAGACCTTTTATTGTATGAGAAAGAAAGGTGTGGTGGTTTATTTGGTTTGAAGGTGCATTAAATGTTTATTTGCAGGTTTGGCCAGCAAACTATGAGAATCTATAGTCAAGGAGGTAGCTGGAATCACAAAGGAAAGAGAGTCTTATACTCAGAGATAAAGGAGGGAATTGCTGAGCTTCCCCATAGAGAAAGAGGTAGAACAGACTAGATCTCACACCCTATCCACCTTGGTGTCAAGATACAGACAGTTGGGATGTGCCCGATAGATACAGAGACATGAAAAATGCAACACCCCAAACCCTTCTATCTATTCCACCTTTCCAAAACCCTGTGGAGTGTGTGTCTGCGTGTGTGTGTGGGTGTGTGTGTGCGTGTGTGTGTGTGTGTGCATGTGTGTGCGTGTGTGTTATGGTCTATGTATTTATGTGTATGTTTTCAACAGCACAAATAGTACCGTATGTGCGTGCATCTGTGCATGCATAACGGCTTCCTATGAATACACCGGTCGTGTTTCAAACTTGTTTTCGTACTCTGTGTCCTGTTCACGTTGGTACACGAAGGCAGGGAGAGAAGTGCAGAGATGCTGACAGACAGAGACTAAGAAATGAAGTCACTGCGAATGTGTGACAGAGTGATGTAAAAAAAAAAACTCAACCAAAAACATTGTTCCTCACTGCTTTTCAAAGTCCTACGGTGTCAGTGACAGAGTGTCATGACAAGTCCATTGAAGCTTCACCTCTTTGTTTTCCACTGACTGTCAATTGCATTTGCACACACTTTCTGTCTAACATGAAGACAGAGCATGGGCCGAGTGCAAACAAGGTAAAGAAATGACTGAAATAGCATCAATATACGGAGATGAAGGAATGAATCAAATGGCCAATGAAAGAGGAGATATGATGAAAAGGAAGGCTGAGGATCTGTGTTCATCACTGGATCTTAGACAAAGTGTCGTCTGAGAGATTCTGGCAGGAGACAAGAAAGGCACTGGCTCTCTCTGCTGGCATGCCAACACAGCCATCCCAGCCATGCCCGTTCATCTAGTCACAGCACAGCCCTCTGTCAGCAGTGCTCAGCCCCATGCAAGTTTGTCATGACAGTGTCAGATGCAGAGAACTTCACTCATAGATCAGATGTTCCCTCATGGCTTAACCTCAAACCTAATAATCTCCGGGGAGCATGATAGAACATTCTCATTTGATACAGGTCCAAAAGAATCAGGCTATCAGGAACTCTCCAATGATTAAATCCACTGCTTTGATCCCACCATAACTGAGATAATTAATAGTCTGGGTTTAAGTTTTTTTTTTTTTTTTTTTTTTACATTAAATAGACTTAGCTTTTAAATGCATTTTTCTCATTTTGATAGGTCACATATGATTAATCACAATCCAAAAATGATGTCATACCTGGGGCCAAATATATTTCAGAGGAAATAAATGTTGACATATTAAACAGATTTATAAATGAGTCCAACCGTTTATGGTCCATCCAGGCAACATATCTGACTAAGGATAAAACAATAAACATTATGTTTATAGATAGAACATGTAATTAGAGTGCAAGAAAGTAGTAGGTCAGCTAAAGAGAAGAATGTTCTTCAGATGTGTGGTCCAACTACCAAAGTTTAGCATTGAGCCACTGATTAAAGGTATAGGGTAAGGGGACGTGATACGCACTGTGTGAGCTTCTTTTGTGTAATAAGATTAATGCCTTTAAGAGAGAGGAGGTTACACTTTTGAATGTATCATTCTATACAGTAAGTTATTGTTGCTCTAGCGTCCTTAATGGCATGACAATGTTGCAGTATGTAACAACCAGTATGTTAGTAAAGCAGATTATGTATTACAATGTGTATATCTAATGTGCAGTGGACAAGACAGGTACTGTCTCACTGGCTGAAGGCCATTCTACCAGGTTTAACCCGCCTCAAAGCAGCTGGGTACAAGCTGTCAGAACAGAAGAGGGTTCTGAACAGTGAATGAAAGAGCTCCTTTCTCTGGGTGAAATGTCAGCATTACTGCTCCATGTATGAGGAGGAGCCATCACACAAGACAAATCATGGGGCCAACACAAGACAAGCCACACTGAACCGGAGTGCCCTGCGGTTCAGTGGTCAGATGACCCCAGGTGAGACAGACCACCACTACAAACAGGATTAGAGTTCTACATGTGTTTTGTTATGCAATATTTATCTTTTTTCCCCTTCGCTGGGAGCGTGGCACATGAACTTGGGGAACTGGCAGAGGCGGAGGATTAATTTGCACAAATGCCTCATCGGAATTATGGAGCTAAGATCAAAGTGTTTAGAGCCAAGGGATGTCACTGATACTGCAGCAATTCAAGACTAGAGATTTTGCCATGCCACTATACCGCTGCTATTTTCATAATGACGAGAGGGAGAGAAACATCAAGGGGAATTCAAACTGGGTTTGAAAATAATCAGTGAAATGTATACGCAACAAAAATGTACCAGACCAAAGAAAAGATAACATTGAACTTGAAGCATCTAAACATCACCATAAGACTGAGTAAACAGCAAGAAGTACAAAGTCTACTAAAACCTACATGGGGATTTTCTAGCGCATTCCATGCCAATAGACCAGGCACTACTAGACACTGCTAGGCCTCGGCTATGCCACAAGATACTATACATTCTTAGTGAGAGAAGATCCCACTAAGGTGGTCAAATCTGTTTACTTGAGGTTTCCTAGTGAGTACAGTGTTCAGTAACCTATAGAGACCCTTTCTGTGTTTGTTGTGTATGTTGTTTACTCAGGAGGGAAATATGTTACATGAGTATACCTGGGTATAAGAAAAACATCATTTGGCACACAAACCACACATACCAAAAAGCATTTCAAACAACAACACATACACGCACACACAGAATGACTTCTTACCGTCACAGTCTCCCAAGTGGGCCACGTTTCCCTGTTCAACATCTTGCTCGAACGGCAGCCTGTGGAGGAGTGGAGACATGGCCATTAATCAGAGGACACAGCCGCTGCTTGCAAAGCGCAGATCCAGCCTGATAAGCGAAAGTTATCTCAATGTTGCAGTGGATGACAACAAGTTACATGCAAGGTTATGTATCCTACATGTTCCTTCAACAGTTGTAAATGTAGGAAAAATCTCATCTGTTCAAACCTATGGTTCTAACAGATAAAGAAGCTATTAAATGCTTAAGCTAACATCCTGAGAGAGGCGTTCTCGATTATTCATTACTTTCAGCGAGCACGTAATTACTCTCATTCACATACTATCATCAGTATTACCTTGACATTCTTTTGGAGAGGTATTGTTTCAGTTTAAAATAACAACAACATTCATTCTCCACAATAGCTTGGTAATATTGCTGGCTGATTCTCCACACTTCAAATTCAGTTATGATACTCATCTGTAAAAGTAGTTTAATATATTTATTCCTATATTTAAAAAAGATTTCCCCTTTGGGAAACAGCAGACCATGGGAAAGTACAATGGCTCTGACAAACAAATGTGACAAAGTGAGTAACCAGAGGAAATGAGTGTAGCTCAAGGAAGCCAGGTGCTTTGGAGACGTAAATACACACCCACTCTAATGTCACAGCTTATATCAGAGAAAACATCAAGTTATTATGAACAAATTGCCAAGGTGGGTGAGTCAGACTTAGAGTAAGTATAAATGTCAGATTGGTGGAGAATATGTTCGCCTTTTAGTCTCAAATTAGCCTCTGTGCAGTAATACAAGTCCACTCTCAAAAGGAAGCGAAGGATTAATAAACAATTTTAGTTGAAAAAAAAATGCAAGCACCCCACAGTCTAAAGTATAAATAAATACACTTAAGTATGACATTGCATATACTGTATATACCGTATATAATATAATTATTTATAATCTGCAATTAAATATATTACATTTAAATGTAATAGTATTGTTGTTTGAGTCAAAGCAATGAAATGTTTGTGTTTCTGGCAAATGTTTGCATTATGTAAACAGAATTCACTGCTTGTGTCCCTTAACATGGGCACAAACTCCCATGGGTGGGTGCTAAATGCTAATTAAAATGGCACAGCACTGTAATTAACAACACTAATAACATGTTGTCTGCACATGCTACACCATGGTAAATTCTACTTTGTCTCGCTAACTTTATACTGCAGCTTTGCACCTGTAGACCTTTTTGATGCAGAATATGCCTCCATTCAGTTATACTAATATGCTATACTGTAGTGGTTTACTGGATCACTTGCCACATTTGTACAGTAACTATAGTATCTTTATAATTGATAAAAGGGCCCTCTCATTAATGCATAGCATTTTAGTGTGTATCTTTTCGTGCTTTTCTTTCTTTATGCTACTGTTATGCCTATATTTCCCTCCAGGGGAGACATACTGTCATCTTCAATCTTATTTTATATTGACTGAAATGTATTGACTGTTTTCTAATGCCATTATATGTATAACGTAGTTAGTACAGTATTACTAAACGTTAATCTCTTGTGAATATATTTTCCTCACAGATAAACTAATAATATTGTTACTCATTGTGACATAAGGCTTTTTAAAAGTCCAGACCACTGAAGCTATTTAGATTTTAGTTTTTACAAAACCACTACTTGAATGGAAATAAAAACAACATAAAACCTTTGGTGCTTAGTTGTGATGTTAAAGCAATACACCAGTAATGGTTGATGATCTTGGCTACATAGGGACAGCAGCACACTGGATTTCCAACTGCTACATAGTCAACATTAAGTAATTAGCTTTAAAGACTGTAGCAGTAAAATAGCCAACATTTGTACTTTTCATGCCTATGGAACTGCTGTGAAGAATAAACTGGACACTGTTGTGAATGCCCTGCAGTTCATCTCAGGAAAGAGTAATGCTTTGTGTTCAGTTGGCTGCCTTACAGTCTGTGGGCCAATTAGATTGTACACACTATACTGTTGAGGAAGTTATTGTGAAGTTATTGTGCAGTAGATCTCATTCCAGTGAGGTTTAATATGACTAAGTTATTCTGTACAAGGGTTGTAAATCTAAGGAATACTAGAATGAGATATGTAATTACCTTCAACAGCATATGTGTGTAATATAGAAATTAATTATGTGCAATAAAATTGTTTTATGCAGCATGCTATTCTCAGAGGAAAGTTGTGGGAAGCAGGTTTTCCTAGTTGTCAGGGTGCTTGACTCCTAGCCAAAAGATACTCCATGACATGGCCACCCTGCTTGTTATTTTTGGTTAACAGTGTCTGATAAACTGTATCTGCAAAATAACTATACCTAATACCTACAGTAATAAAATAGTCATAAAATGCCAAGGCTCCAATAAAACAATACGTTGAAAATACAAACAGAGAAACTACTGTGATAAGAAGGATTCACCATTATCCTCCAGATTATAATCTGATTCAGTGTAATGCCTGCTGCCAGACGTCAAGCGTTGCTTTGCAGAGAGCGTTTTGTGTGAGACCACAAAGCGGAAATCCTTAGCAGCTCAATGCAAAATCGATCCTAGAGTTGACTGCCCTTGGTAAATCAAATCAAGACCAGCACAGAGGCCTTTAATATTATAAGCAAGCAGCCGGAGGTGGTCTTTAAGACCCTTGTTGTCTGTTCCACTGGCGCTATATCTGTGTTTTGGAAGCTTAATTCAATAAGCGGCTTGACTAAAGAGAGATTTGATTTCACTAGAGAAGGGCGAGGAGGAGAGGAGGGAGGCAGCTCACAGCTGAAGGTGAGCTGCCAAGACAACCAGTCTCTGGAAGAGAGAGAGACAGAGCGAGAGAGACAAAGAGAACGAAAGAGTGAGTGAGAGACAGGGGACATCGTGCAAACAAACACACACCAACACACCCTGACCTAGTGTTACACACCTGCACAGGAAACTGAGCGAACGAATGTAGAATTGTTTATCAACAACAACAACAGACATCCTGAATCAATATGTGTACAAAGAGCAGACATTGGAACAGGAAGGTTGCAGTTTTAGGGATGTAGAGACTTAAGACTGAGGAAGTCACAGTGGGAGCTGATAACTTTCACACTAGATGAATAATATATTGAATTTCCTTCAGGGGGTTCTGCCAGGTGTGTTTTAAGGAAATTACCATCAGCTGAGAGACATTTAGACATAGTCGAACTCAAACAGCCAGTGTTAGCTAGCTCAAAGTTCAATTAACACACTTGCACTGGTATTTCACAAATAAAAAAAACAAAAAAATGGTTAAGCTAGCCTGTTGTTGTGGGATATGGGTTTGTGGGATATATGTTCAAGGTATCATGAATAGCATAGACCGGGAAGTAAGTTGCGAAAACGGTGTGGCACTAGTCGGCAGTGACAATAAATGCCAGCTGCTGCAGGGATAATGAACTAGGCCTTCTCTCATCTATGAGGAGGAAAATCATTGTCAGTCATTGTCTGTTTGCCCCAGAGCATCAAATTTAGCTCCTGATGATTCTGAATCTCGTGTAAAACTGAACGACACTCAAATTCACATTCATTAGCTGGAAATTGATACGTTTCACTGAAACACTCAGGTTCAATGAATGATATTCACTGAATCCATTCAACACTGCAAACAGCACCTAATGGAAATATCATGTTGGAAAAAAAGACATACATATGGGGACGGAAATACAAATATACTGCATCTGTGAGAAACTAAGTCATAAACCACACTAAGACATAAACCAGACAGAGGTTCACTATGACAATGTGTGAGGGATGTGGCTGATACAGGACATATATAGGAAGCAGGGCAGTCAGTGTACTGTACAGCCAGGGGCCTCACCTGGTTCCTGGCCGGAGGAAGGAGCAGGTGCTACCTCTGGTCCAGCCACAGTATGGGTCCCTGGAGGCTATGCAGTTCCTACACAGGAAGACAGTCCGTTTAACACACGCCTCTCAGTGTACTGCATATAACGATAACTGAAATATACAATTACACACACACACACACACACACACACACACACACAAACATGCACACACGCACACACACACACCTACACACGCACACACACAAAACATTCAGACGAACACTTGTGCAATCACAAAAATCACAAAAAAGTGTCAATCATTCCATTAACATCTATTACAAAAGAAGATGTGCAACTCTGCTGACATGACTATTTCCTCATTTCCAATGAACACAACACATTACATACTGTATACTCTATATATGTCCACATGTGTTCCATAAAGTATATTGTAAATATATGCAGCATACATATATAGTACAGCATATTGCCAATTTGGTCTCAATTGAATGCACACAGTAGGATCACACCTGCGTTATTATTATAACTATTGTAATTATACATACAACACATTATATCCTCATCATAATATAATATAAGCAGGTCAAGTCATAAAGGGGAGTTACCAGTAAATAAATAGAGATTGCAAATCCTGCCTGAGAACAATTTACTGCAGTGGATGGTTTGACATGGGAACATGCTGTACGCAAAGCCAGGTGTTCTCATTACCTAGGCTGTGCTCCCCTGCTGTTCCAGTATGTTTGAGTGCATGTGTAGAGCTGGCTTACTTCATGCATAGTGAGTAGAGCTGGCACCGTGCCACCGGTACTCTGACCACGCAGGATGGGAAGGCCAGCAGCAGGGTGTGACTGGCCTTGTCTAGAGTCATAGAGAGCAGCTGTCTGGCCTGGGGAGAGTCCTCACCGCACCTAGCCAACACACACACACACACACACACACACACTGATAAAGACACATTCAGGCACACTCAGATCGACGTATACACACATACACACAGGCACACACACACACAGGTGTGCACAACTTCCCTCCAGAAATGCCGTGAGCAAATCTACAGAGGACATTGCTCAGTAAAATATGTTCACTGATTACTACTTTTTAGATTGCGGGTGTCTTCGCCAACCTTATCTTTAATAATAATACTTTAGTATAGCTTTTATTCTTAGCTGTTTATCTAATATGGTCAAGTCCAATGCCAATGTAATCACATAGGCAAGGCATTGTTTACACTACTGGACACACACACACACACACACACGTTTCGTAGGCATGCAGTTTGCATGCGGGTGTACATCATCGGTGAAATGACGATTACTGTAAATAAGATGCAGTTTATTTAGAAAACACAATAGCGTTATCCATTTATTTTTGTGCTTTTGGTGTAGCATTGTACAGTATGTTTGGAATGGGTGGTAAGCAGGTTTACAAACAAACAATCCCCCGTTAAAACCAGCCTCAGACCTCACTAATACATCCCTTACACCTCACAAACAGTAATAGCAGTGGTGGCCATTAATGCAGCTGCTAGACAACATCACACCGCATATGTTACTGTACGTTCAGAGTGGAGGACAGAGGCAGGCTGCGGAGCTTAAAGAGATCTAATTGGCACTTACGGCACACAACAGCAGACACACCTGCTTCTGAGTGCTGAATTCATGCCTTTTGTGTGCACATAATGCAACAGTAGTGTGCGGATGGCTTATGGTAATGGGGCTGCAGTGGGACCACATTCATTAAGGCCAATCTATCGTACTACCGAGTCAAGCTATATGACTCATTTCTCATCAGCCACAACACTATGGGCAACACGGAGGGAGCAAGACTGGAGACCCCGATACACAAACAAGAAAAATGGAGAGAAAAATATCAAGAAAGGAAGAAAGAACAAAAATAACTAAATTAGAGAGAGAGAGAGAGAGAGAGAGAGAGAGAGAGAGAGAGAGGGAGAGAGAGAGAGAGAGACAGAGAGAGAGAAGTAATCTCAGGCAGACAGATGGACAAAATAGGGGACAGCACAGGGTCCTATTAGTGCTGAAGCTCTCTCCCAGGTCATTTCCTGGTTCATTATAGTGCCAGCCAATCACTAACCAATTCAACTGCCGTGATCTCTGCCCGTGCTATCATCTGTTATAAGACCCCTGTATTAGTGGGCCTGCTTCTGTCTACATACCGCGGACTTCATTACAGGAGAGGCTGCATCTCTCTCTGTGTGTGTGTGTGTGTGTGTGTGTGAGAGAGAGAGAGAGAGTGTGTGTGTGAGAGAGAGAGAGAGAGAGAGAGAGAGAGAGAGAGAGAGAGTGTGTGTGTGTGTGTGTGTGTGTGTGTGTGTGTGTGTGTGTGTGTGTATGTCATTCTTTTTATACATTTATTCCTCCACATGTGCTTGCAGGGGTGCATGCTAATACCTGCACATTCCTTGTGTGACTGGGTCTACAGCCGGGACCACAAGGGGGGAAATAAAGCTCATATTTCCATGTACTCTTTCTGCTGATTAGCTATGTGCCTGTTGAGTGAGAGGGATGCTGACCTCTTACTGGGCTCAGCGTGCACACTACATTTTCTCTCAACTGCTGGCTCCAAATCATAACAGCTCCTTCAACACACACTGGCTTCCTCTACCACCACTTCTGCTTATGAGGAAAAGTGAGAGCAGGGCAGGATACTGTATGGTAATCGAAATAAACAAAAAAAAAAAAGTCCAAGTATCCAATCAGAAATAAAATGTTTCTTGGTTAAAAAATAGTTTAAGAAATGTGTTTTTGTCTTTGGTAACAAAATAATTTTCCAAATTGTTGGCAGAGCAATCGATAAGGGAGCCCAATTATGTCCTGCTTATAACATGCTTCTAATTGGTCTCTGTGAAAGATATAACTAAGGTTCACTACCACTATGAAAAAGTAGTATTAACCCCAGCTCTGCAGCAATCCACACTGAATATCAATGAAGAACAAAATAATTCTGCTGGGTAATACAGTACTATATGTGAACAATCCACATTGTGAATGTCTAAACCACTATTCCAAAAACAGAATTGCGGTTTATCTTTAAACTATATAGATAAAAAGTGAAAATGTCGTGATAACCTTTGTTTATAAGATTAAGGATAATATGGTTTTCATCTTATAATTATTTTCTCCTTCTTCCCCTCAGGTGTGCAGGCCTCAACCTCATTGTGAGATGTTTATAGAGATTTCCTGATATTGAATATAGCTCATAATCACACTCTTTTGCGTTTGCCCATATAAGGTGGAGTTATAACTCCTGTAGCAATGGCAGGTAAGCATCCATCTTGTTTATCTATTAGCTTATTTCCTGCCATTGGCTTCACAGGCTGTATTTCAGCTTCTAATTTTTTTTTTTTACCCTACTGCAATGTCCTCTATTGTAAAATTAAAGATCTTCCAGCTGTGTTGTCTGAAGTGACCTGAAAGGGTTGTACTAATTTTGAATCTGTCATTTACTATGTTAAAATTTCTGAAATCTATCTGAAAATAATAATTTCTGAACAGTGACAATTCGTCTGTGACCTACAGTATTCTCTTAGTCATATCAAGCCTATCAAGTTAGTATGTTAAATAAAATTGCACCAATTGAAAATGCATGTTTACCTTAATGTCTGTTTGAATGAAAATGATACAGTATGGGGCCATTAAAAACCCTATATGATTGTATCTGAAGGGGTCCTTTCAGGTCCCTGTAGATAGTTGAGAATTCATGACTTGTGATCATGTCAGTGGCTGAATATTTTAAAATAATGTGAATCCATGATTGATTCTCCTACAGTGACCCCCAAATAATAATGGAAACAAACTAAGGTCAAACTTTCATTCAGCTCCAAAATCTAAATCTAAATAAATAATCAGTTTCCACTGGAAATCTGCTATAGGAGCTGTATGTGCAATATAAACTGAACGATACTGTTAAAAAAACAAAAACGAAGAAAAAAAACTTTATGAAAAGAAAGAATATGAACTGTTCCAAACCATTGAGCACAAAGACATTGAAACAGATTGATTTCTCAACCAGCACACAGTACGCCTTCATGTTCTAAATATAATCTAACTTACTTGTCAGGGTTGTAGCCCTCCAGCTCCTCCAAGAAGATGTTGGTGTTGGTGACGGTGTTGTCCTCGTTGGGCACAATGAGGAACTTCAGGATGGTTCCTCTGCTGGAGCCAAGAAACAGGACCGTACGGTTCCTATAGGGACCAGCCTCGGTGTCCACCACCATTTTATTTAACTGGTACCTGCACAGTAATGGAGACAAAGCACTGCTTATTAAACCATTAATACAGACACACGAATCCCTTTATAACCATGCGCCGCTATAACAAATGATCACTGCAATTATCACTACAACTATTTCGGTAAGCTTTCATTTTGTTATAAATGCATGTGTTAACCTCTCTGCAGTGCCGGGCCATGGTTGGGTTTAATCAATCTAGCTGACTTTCTTTATCAGTTCGTTCACGCATACATCTATGTATTTGATCATGCAATCCTTCATCCACCCATCCATCCATCCAATCATCTAAGCATTCAAGCAAATTACAGCTGATTGATTTAGATGTAAAATATGGACTTGAGCGAATTTAAATGTATCACATTGCATTCTTGTCACAGTCTCCACAAAATTAAACAGAAAACATTTGCATAACAAACTAATTACAGCAGACACCCAGTCATTAATAATATCAGTCAAGTAAATGGGCTTTGCTTTCAACAATTTAAAAGTGTCGATGAACTACACTGTCTTGTGTGTATGTGTCAACAGCCTAGAACAGCAATGGTGTTGAGCTGGGTGTTTAATATTTCACATACATCTAATTCCTGTAATATGTTGGTGGCTAGTGAGACTGAGGGAACTGGGAGATGAATGCATGCTTATGAGACTCAATTTACCGCTGATTGTTGCCTACAGTATCCCTGTACAGGTTATTACAGCCAACAAGAAGGTTTAATAGAAATAGACGACACCTGCCAGGAGATCCAGCACTACCACAGACAAATGTTTCTATTTAGGTGGGAAATGGTGTGAGTTGAACGAGGGCAGTCATACCTGACCATTGTCCTTACTATCCAGGGTCTCTGTCCCAGTGAGGGAACAGCCTCATCCATCAGAGGATGTGTCTTGACAAATGTGAGCATCTCATCTGGGAAGGAGTTAGACGAGTTAAATCTGGAGCCTTGGACAGCACAGCCACCGGGTCTGGGGAAGAAAATAAAAGTGACACCAGGGTTTATGACACAACATTAGCCGATTAGCTCTTATCTTGTAACTAATACTGCCTATTCTCTCTAACAAAGTCTATTCTGACAAATGCATTGTAGATACACTATTGAACTGGCTGATGTTCAATAGTCTGAATAGAGCCAGTTGAAAACTCAATACTTAAGAGTATTGAGGGGTACAGTATGTGGCAGACACTCCACAATAACTTGAACATAACCAACCACTCATTAATCATCGTAATAACATGGTAAACTGTCTGCACAGAGGCAAACAGCGTGATCCCAGCCAGGTGTACCTCGGCTTCGGGATGAGCTCATCTGGAACAGGTGTCCAGATTGACTCAGGTGATTTCTGCTCCTTGAACCGGCCGTCGAACACAGATGCCAGCTGCTCCATGTCAAAAGCACACACAGCTGAACCAGGAATACTGGAGAGACACACACACAGAGAGAGAACATAATAAATCCTAAACATTTATTCAACATAATGAACAAAAAATGTAATGTCACAACCATAATCTAAGAAGTCCCAAGCCATTTCATGTCCATCTCATCGTGATTATTTTTTGATTGAATATTCCAATTAATTGCATTATTTATCCCATTATCTTATCTTTAATCCTTATTAATTAAATTGGTTAATTAAATTGGTACTATAACCTTTATTTAACCAGGAAGTCACATTGAGATTAAAATCTCTTTTATAAGTGAGTCCTACATGACGGACGAATATCAAAAAAGCAAATCACACTGACTGAAAATGACAAAATACATAATATACAGTACATACAGTACAGCAAATAAGGTAGTCATATTTATTCACATTAGCTGCAGATTACCATTTCCATTTCCATATATATATCTATATATAGAGAGATATACAGAATATATTATATATACAGAACATATTTTTAAAATCATTAAAAAGAAGGGTTTTAAGTTTGAGCTTGGCCTGCAAATTTTCTAGGACTAATGGTGTACATTATAGAAAAGGCTTGATTTTCCAGCTTCTGTTCTGATAGCAGGCACATTAAAGACTATCAAAAATAAAAATGATATACACTTACTGTAACAGTAGCAACATACAGTATATTGTACAATTGCCACACTAATAAAGTGAACTGAATTACAAAAAATGAGACAATGACATTGGAAGCGAGGGGAAATACAGTATAAAAAAGATTAAGACAGATGGAATAAAAGGGACAAGTGAAGAAAAGAAACTCCGTCAATAAAATAATTTGTCTCTGTGAGTCCTGTGACGACAAGTAATCTTTTGCTCTCTAAAGACAGAAGTGTAAAGAGAATAAGGAGAAAGAATGGGCAAGCTAGATAAAATACGGTGACTAAATTGTGAGCCTTTGATGGAGAGAGACAAACGGAAAAGATGACAAATTGGATTCGGACTGCTCATACTGTGACAGTGAATTCTAAAATACAAAGGAAACTGTTAGTGAGAGGGATACAAAGACAGGATTAGACAGGCGGTGTCAACTTAGTGGGTGAAGCAAAGATACACGCAGTGGATGCAATAGCTAGATTAGACTCATGAAAAGATCTTGGCTGGAATTTCTGGAATATAAAACAAGCTAGGAAATGAGTCATTGAAGACTCCCTCTCTCTCCCACAGTGGAGGGAGGATTCTCATAAAGGAAGAGAGCCCTGCGTTCCAATACAAAAAAGGCTATTGCACCTCAGAGGATGTTTAACTGCATATGAACCCAGCGACGTGGAGTGGAACATCTGCCGAAAGAAAGATGTTCACACGCACACACTCCTACACACAAATTCTATCATCAAATCAACAGCCAGCCAGATTGGTTGACTCTCTATTGAGTTTGACGTTGCATGGTGTATCGCTGCCAATGTAATGCAGTACTTCAGTGTGAGAAAGAGAGGAAGAATGAGAATGTTTTTTAATCATGTGATTATTATTTCTATTTTAAAATATTATTTTCTTTAGTTTCTTATTCCCCTATGCCTTTCCCCACATGAGGCATTTGTCTCTTGCTAGGCCTTCATTGTGAATAAGAATTTGTTCTTAAAGGTTAAGCCATTATAGGGAACGCTTGCTAAATTAGAACTCAAATCAAAACAAAAACACATCTCCCTTCAATGCCATAGGGTGCACCATCAGAAGCTCTGAGGCACACATTGGAAAGGCATTGCGAAGGCTAGAATATTGTACTTGTGTGCGGTCTTCACCACTTGGTTTGTGTTATTATACAGTACCAGATTATTTTTTCAGCACGCACAGAGAACAGTAAGCTAGTGCTAAATGCTGTAAATGTACATAAGGTAGTGTACCGATGACTATGAGTGTGCATGTGTGCATATTTCTAATGGTATCGCATATCTTCATGTTATTGTGTATTTGTATTATAGTGGTCATGACTCGCAGCTTGTATTTTGCAGACTTTACACACACACACACACACACAGACACACACACACACACACACACACACACACACAGAGGCTGAGCTTGCAGCCACTGGATGCCACACTATCTTTAACTCCGTCCATCTCACAGTAAGAGATTATATCCAACTGCTGCCTTGGAGGCCTACAGAGTTCAGCCTGCCCCCCTTGTATTGTGTATTGTTCCTCCTGAATGCTCCTCTGATAGGCATGTGAGCCCACTGTTTGTGAGAGGCAGGGGCTGGCGGCAGGATGTGGACCACAGCGTTGGAGTCCTGCTCTCCTGATGTGGCATTGTGATCAGGTCACGGCTCCCTCAGCACTTATCATTCATAGGAAGGGACCGGGCCCGACCAGTACCGCAGAGCTGTGGGCGGATATCTGCGTATGGCAGGAAGGCTCTCTGAGGGTACCAGATGTTGTGGGTGTGTGTGTGTGTGTGTGTGTGACATGTCTGCCAGTGATACACCGGGCACCAGCTTGGCTTCATTTTGATATGTCAGAGGTACCTCTGCTTGTACCTACCCAAACCTCTCTGTCTGTCTGAAATAGACTCTCTCTCTCTCTCTCTCTCTCCCTCTTTCTCCCTCCCTCCCTCCCTCCCTCCCTCCCTCAGTGGGTCGTCCTCTCTGCACCGCGCAGGGCAGCGGAAAGCCCCTCAGGCTGTTTTTCTACTCTACATCTGGATATTTTTCTGTCTTTTTCCTTTATCCATGCAGAGCTTTTCGTCCGGACAAAAATGTAATTTTGTAAATCTTTTTTTTTTTTTTGTCGTTCAAAGCGCTGCCAGTTTATTTCACAGCTTCCTTCGCAGCTTCATCCATCCATCCTCGTCCCCCCCCCGACATCCTGTCAGGGTGAGAGGGCTGTTGCAGTCAAGACCCCTGTCCCACGGTTTAACCACTTCACCGTCACGGTGCAGTGTAGCGCACACGACGCCTCTCTTGACGGAAGCCTGCGCTCTATTCATTTCACACACTGCTAGTCAATGTGTCTACCTTTAACCCCCCTCCAGTTCTGTGGCCTCTGCATTCGACATCAGGTTGATTAATTTATCCCCCCCCCCCCCCGTGGTTGGTGTTCATTGCAGCTTTAGTACTAGGCCATGTAGCTCCACAAACACATTTGTGGCAAAAACAAAGAATCGTTGTCTCCAACATGTGTATTTTGTTTTACCTTCACTACTGTATCTCCAATGACTTCAACAGCTTCCGCTGTGTTGTGTTGCTTTTCTTGGCTGGTGCAGACCCAAGGGGGACCAATGAGCACATCTGCGTGTGCACCCGTCTCCCACCCCTCTCCCACGCTTCACATCTCTCCAGGCACCATCAACCTGTTCTCTGCCTGGTCCTTGTACTCCTGGTGTCCCTTCCTCTGCAGAGTTTTCCCAAGGGGACCCCCTGCTGTCTAGCTGTCTCCTGTGGGCTTCTTTACGAGCCAAAACAAGCATGGCCTTGCACAGTCAGGGTTTGCTTCATTTAATAATGCATTGTACCTTCCATGGGATGTTCTCTAATGCATTCCTGCACAGCACCATTAAACCTAATGAGCCCACCTCACGATAGTCTAGCCACCACTAGTTATTTTCAACAGTCAATCCCTCTGCCAAGGCAATAGCTGGGTTTGGATTTGTTCTAGAATATTCCAATGCGGCAAAGTACAGCATAATGCCTTTTTATTTCTTCATATATCATTCCTGCTGCTGAACTGAGCCCTGATACCATCCAGAGTATGAAAACAGGTTATAAAAGTGAAAGTACAGAGGATATGTTTGCTTCATTGATGCACTAAATCGCTTGCTGTCACAGTGTAGTTCCCTCAACTTGGCTGAGAGGCAGTGACAGTTACAATCCCAACACCTCTGCATCTCTCCTCGTCAAACACACACACACACACACACACTCATTCTCCCATTCTTGCAGTTCGCCGTTGCTCCCTGGGCTCCACTGATCTCTTCAGCAGGAGCCTGAGTGGAGGAGGCGCTCAGCAGGAAACCCAAACTCCTCGTTCATCCCCCTCTGGTAGGAAGTGCCAGAGCCAGTAGCGGCGCTCTCTAAATGCAGAGGAACTGCTGAACCAGAGAGGGTTTTATACTCTGAAGGCTGCCAGATCCCCAGGTACCACTCTATCACTGTCTCCCTCTCTCATCCCTTCCCTCTCCAGGTCTCATACATAGTAATGATATGCACTGTAAAAAAGAAAATTAAGAGCTATTCAGCTTTACCTAGAACCATGACCTCGTTCCCTTAAAGGGGTAGTGTGTGACACAGGACCACCATGAGGCTGAGCTAAGCAAAGGAGGATCCCCGTGACATGGCAGCATGTTCACACAAACGAGGACACCGTGGGGGCTGTGGGCATGTTTGCTCATGTACATGCTTGCGTGTTTCGTCCGATCATGTGTTTTCAGTTTGAATCCAAGCCAAATGCTGTGCAACTCCATTTGAAGGTGGTTCATTTTAAAAGAGACGCTATAAAATGCAGGCAAAGATGTAATTCTGCTCACATATCCGTGTTTACACTATATATGGAAATATTCTGCCGCAAACAGGTTTTTTTTTTTTTTAAATATCACACTGTCGACCAACTTCTCCATTCAGTGTACTGTCATTTGAATCTTTATGCGGAGTGGAGAAGCTGCTGTGTGTGTGTCATCCCTGTGGTCTGCACTCTGCAGAGGGAGATGAGAAACGAGAAGGTGTCCAGGGAGAGGCTGGGAAGGCCTGACTCCAGCCCATTGTTCCCAGCAGGCTACAGCAGCACATGTTTTGCGCGGAGTGAACTGTGAGGACACCAACAGCTTGTTGCTCATTCCCAGGTGCTGCTTCACGCTGGCATCTTGGCACACTGCCGGCCAAAGCAATTTGTCTGGCGAACACTCAGCTGGTGCTGGAGACCACCCTCATTTTTTACCTCCTCAACCCCCTGTCTTTCTTACCACAACACTCCCCGTCTCTCCATGTCTTGGGCCAAGTCATTTAAACCAGTGCCGCGTAGCAGTTTACCCAGGCAGTGTGTTCAGCTGGCTCTCAGATATAGTTTGTTTTTAATGCCGTTATCTGGAAGCTATTGCACGTGTGTGTGTGTGTGTGTGTGTGTGTGTGTGTGTGTGTGTGGGAGGGGGGGTTCTTGGATCTGTCGATGTGTGTGTGTGAGTGTATATAAGTGTGTGCTGAGTGTGTGTATCATCCATCTCTCTCAGCAAGCTCTGCCTGTATAGCATTCCACACAGATAAGCCGCAGCTGACGAAACAGGTCTAGCTATTAGATAACAAGGCACACATGTTGTCCATTACGAACTTCTTTGCCCTTAAAGAGGGTCTTCTTCCCCACTTCCTGCTCATCTCCTAATAACCTTACCTCCTCCCTTCCTCTACAGTATACTCCTCCCCCCCGTTGCAGTTCTTCTCTTCCCATCATTAACACATTTACAGTTGCTCCCAGGAAGTTGCTTCTCATGCATTATACACATATTGACCGCTATGACAGAACACTATTCTGATAGTCTCAGGTAGACTGGCACCTCACATATATATTATTTTCCCCAGTCTAGACCCTCTTACTGTGACCATAAAGAAACCCAGGCATGTGCACACATAAATATTCCTACTGCAGCACTGTCCTCCCTCTGCTCAATTTCGGCACTATTTGTGCCGGCGGTGGCCCTGCAGACACCCTGCCCTCCTCATAATCCTCCATTTACCAGGCACCATCGCTCTCCACTGTCTGCTCTCCTCCTCTCGCAAAATGTGTCTTTCAACAAATAACCTCTTGTGCTCAATTAAAGCCATGTGTGTTACATTACAGTGTTTCCCTTATGATCTTGACCCGTGCACCTCGCTCTATTTTCACTCTCTCCGGGGCTCTGCTATACGCTGGTGGGAAGCTCGATAAGAGCAGATACTGTCCACTAGACCTCCAGCTGGACTGTGGGAGTCCGAGCACACACTGTCTATATCCTTGCCCCTGGGAGCCATCTTATTGTGTGTGTGTGTGTGTGTGTGTGTGTGTGTGATGAGTCCCACTTTTAGCCTGTCTGGAAAGGACACAGGATTAAATCCATACTTTAGCCTTCAAGGAGACATATACACATCCACAATGACACACACACATGCACGAGCGCGCGCGCACACACACACACACACCGGTATAAGTAAATCAATCAAGACAAGACCACTGGTCTCCTTCAAAAAGGATTTATTCAACACCCTCAGTGTGTGTGTGCGTGCGTGCTCAGCCTACCTGTTGGCGGGGGTGGAGAACACGCCCAGGATGATGTCCCTGCCGTGCATCCTGATGACGGGGCTGGTGGAGTGCAGCAGGTTGAAGTAGAAGTGGGAGTCTCCGGGGACGGAGCAGTTGAGGCGGGCCTTCAGGAAGGAGGTCCACTGCTTCTCCAGCACCCGCTGGGAGCCGCCCTGGTCCCGCTTGCACACCCGCGCCACGCGGGACACCACCACCTGGAAACAGCACACACACACACACACATACACACACACACGGCACTCAAAACATGGCTGACATATCGCTCTGGCTTCGTCTCTGTGAGAAGGTTCAAAAACACCTTTTCTTTATTTTATTTAGATTTTTTCTATCTGTAAAATGAAAGTCATTTGCATGTTATTTGCAGTGCTGCCTGCCCTGTTTGGACAGATCATTGTTTTAGGATGGAAATACCAACTATTAATGAAAATGTCATTTTAGAAAAATCGCTTTTATGAAACAGCCGGCCCCAGTGAATAGTGGTGGTGCCCAAGTATCCATTTACTCTGCTCGGCTATAAACACGGCGAGAGAGAGAAATCCTCGTTCAAAAATCATTTATTTATTTGAGTTGTGTCCAGCAACAAATATCTGTTTTCCTTTTCATTTTACATTTCCTGCAAAAGAATAATCAGTTTTGATAAGGTCAGGAAATATTAGAAGAACAGAACAAGGCCTTTTGGCAAGTTAATTGAGGCATGAGCACAGGGCAATTTGTTTGTATGCAGGCAAACAAATGCAAGGATAAAAGGTCAGTTGAGAAAGAAGGAAACATGATATCGAAATCAAAATCACTGCTTAATGACATCTAGGTCAACTAACAACAAATGTAAAAGACAAATATTAGACAATGTCTGTCTTTACCTTCTCTAGGTAGTTGAACTCCATTGCCATCTCTCTGAAGAAGAAATAAATATGAGGTCCCCACTCCACAGCACTGACAAAATATGGTTCTGTGTGTGTGTGTGTGTGTGTGTGTGTGTGTGTGTGTGTGTGTGTGTGTGTGTGTGTGTGTGTGTGTGTGTG
>JAODUG010024221.1:0-14542 GCA_027564795.1 Aphredoderus sayanus
ACATGTAAGTCACTTTGGATAAAAGTGTCTGCCAAATGTAAAACAAACCTGAGGTTTACATCTTATGAGGATGCAATGACTGGAAACAATCCCCAGTGGAATGCGTGCAGTGCATTTTGGGTCTAGTTACACCAGGCTATCTATTTACATCAAGCACTTTAAATGATTATTTCATAGCTGGGACACTGACAAGAGCGGGTTTTGGAAAAGTGTGTCAGTCTTGTGAATGTTGTGTCATTACAGAATTTTTCTAAAGCCACAGGCTCCTTTTGGAACGAATCTGGGACGTAAGTTGAGAACAACTTTGACTTTATTTGGCGCTATACTTTTAAGTACAACTTTTTTATTTTGATGAACATTCATTTGCACATTTATTTAAATGTAAATTATCAACATGATGGGGTTTTTTGTATGTGATTCCATCACTAGGGATAAAGGGTTGCCACCTTCTACCCTCTCTCCAAACCATAAAACACTCAGCCTGGGGACACAAGGGGGCAGCTCTGCTTCGTCCCTCATCAGCATTCCCCAACGTATCCACCAGATGGCAGCAAATCACCTAAACATCACGAACAGCGTGTTGTACAGCTATGAGTACTGGGAGGTTGCAGACAACCTCACCAAGGAAAATAAAGGTAATGCAAATTGGGTTGGTAATATATCAGGTCCCATTTTAACCTCATGAAACTGGTTGCAGTTAATTTCAGAAGATTTTAAAGATCTTGCTGATCACCTGCTATAGCTAAAGGATTTGGCCAAATACTGTATATGTATTTCATTTCATTTACAGAAGCCCTTAGAATGGCACTTAAACAATGTGGCACTCTTTAGCTGACATACTTTAGCTGACGTATTGGTTATTTAGCTTTTATTTAATGATTCCGCTCCCTTGTTCTATTCAGAATTCTTCAACTACTTGAACACCCTGTCTGGACCACTGACTCTCCACAGTAGTATTTCTCATGCGGTCCAGTACACCAGGCAGGCTCTCCAGTGGATACGCATCAGTGCCAAACTCAACTAGAAAAGAAGAAGGCTTCAATGTGACCTGCTGGCCTCACTACGAGGGGATGTACTGGATACCTGGACAATCGCTATCCTGCTGAACGGGATCCGCCAATTCACACTGTGCTGTGTGGAATACTGATGGATAGCCTCCCATGGAGCCTGCCATTAGTCTTATGCATACTATTTTACCTTGAACTGAGCTAATCACCACATAGGGCCTTGCAAGCATCATGTTCTCAGCTAGCTGGACAGCTAGTGAAATACGTCGTTTTTGGCTCTTTGGGAAAATATCCGTTGAATCACAGGAAGTCCTAGCAGAGCTACAGTTTACACCTTCTTCCTCATCGGTGGATAAACTACAGCATTGTCTGAACTTTGGATTAGATGTCTCCAACCATTAATTTGCCAAATGCTTCACAGTCCACATAGGATGTCAATACATGTTGCAGTGAATATGTGAAGACTGTTTTTACCAGAATAATTATCCCATGGACAGTCATCCTTAGGGCAAACCTAAAGAAAAAGTGATACATTAAATCTATAAGGGATTTAGGATAAAGTGAAATGGTATATCACCTTCTCAACAAAACAAATGAGCGTTGTTTGATTATAATTTTTTATTATGTTTGAACATTTTCACTTTTGTGTCTTGTAACTGTGCAATATTTGTTAGATTCTCAGTTTTTAGAAAAGAAGAAAAAAAGAAATAGAAATGATTGTCGGTGGTAAAGTAGCCAACATTCATGGTCCCTTCTATGCAAAATGTGTTTGTTACTAATTTAATGTTGCGTTATGCAATTATTTGTATGTATGTGTAACACTTTTGGAAAAAAGTAACTTAATAATGGATTGTCCTTCAGCATGATTGACTCCAGTGCTGTTTCATAAACATATTTTATATTGAATACTTTTTTCATTAGTGTTTATTACGAAGTTAAAACAGTGCCATTACATACAGTTACAGGTCCCAAACTCCGCCTATTAAAGTCTGCCAATACATCAACAATATAATTTTTTTGTAAAACATTTGTAACCACACATGTTGCCTTTCAACACATCGTTCCTAATTATTGAAGATTTATAGTACATTCTCATTGTAATCTGGAAAGGATAAAGGCAGAATAATTATTCTTTGTTCTAGTAACACTGCAATTCACAATGACATTAGCTAAAAAGATTACCATTACATACCTGAAAGAATAAAATTAAGAAAATTAAATCAGCTGCAACTCAGATCACTAAGGGGCAAACAGGCTTTCAATAAATCTAAGTCACTACACATTGAAAATGCTTTTCCACCATACTTTTCCCAATGTGAATTTTCATAGGAGCTTGTCACTAACTATTCTATTATAGGGAGAATTCCTACATTATTGAGTTGATTTGAGCATCTGCCTTCAGTGGTTAACAAGGTATGGATGAACATACATAGTTTGTATGTTGAACATATTGTAATTTTTGACAAGTTTTACAGTAGATCTAAAGTTGCAAAAGTGTCACATTTCCTCGCATAACACCACTACAGGAAGGTTAGCTGAATATTTCTTTGTTGGCTTGTTTTTTGTGTTCTTTTGATTGATCAAGATGGATTTATGTATACCATTCAACAGGTGAAAGTATCTGCTGAAATTAGGCCAATCAGCATTAGGCCTTTAAATAACATAAATATCAATGATCATTCTTGTTCTATTCAAAGATAGACAGAGAGCCTGTACATACAATGGAGTGTGCAACTCATTAACACATCTATAAGTGACCCTATTTTACTATAATTGTGATTCTCCATTAGAGCAGACAGTATTCTTCATTGCCAATAGAAAATCAGCATAGTAAGCCTCAGCATCTGATGTCTGGTACCATAGCAACAGAACAGCCAATAAGAGAGCTCTAAAGGACATGTCAAGCCTTAGATCAATATTATCCCATTGTAAACTAGTTTGATCCAGGCTAGTCAATCATATATTTTTCATTAATATTCACTGGACAATTATCTATATTATTTTGATATAATACTGAATTGTATTTTACACACTGATAGGTAGGATGTAGGCCTATTGTGTGTATTTAACCTCCATCAATCAATCATTAAATAAAACCAATCAGTCAAAATATGAAATATCCCAATGGGTTAATATTAATAGGCCATTCAGTTGATTTGTACAATAGCAAATTCGTTTAGTGACTCCACAACACAGCGGTCACGGTGGTGGCTGTGTCATAATTGGGCCACCATATTTGTAAAGACACATTCTGATGCTGTTTCAATATTCTGCACATGCTCGCGAGTCTGCGTCACGGCGGTTTGATCCACCAGTGCACGTGCCAGGTTTTCTGAGGACAGTAGTGCCACGAGCCAGACAGTAGCCCAGACAAAAAATAAAACGAGTGCTGTTAAATTTAGCTGTCGCAAGGAAATAGGTCGGGTGTACGCATACCTGCAAAATCATCTGCATTTCATTGTCACGTTTTTCTATTTAGTTTTACAAAAAGTAATACAATTATTGAAGATATATACGAATATATTAATAATAGTTTAAAAACAATCACATTTGAGCAGCAATTTGGCCTAATTGACATATGGTTAATATTAAAAGGTATATCTCTTAAAATATCCGTTAATTTATAAAACGAGAGATACAATATCTTATTATAACAATGTGGGAATATCTCGATATTTAACGCAGCAGCTTTCCTGCGCTGCGTCAAAATAGTTCAGCTGTAGAACACACGGTTCTCCACAAGATGGCAGCCTTACAGCACAACCCAAAGCCGAGCCAAACGAGAGCAGGGGGAGGAGGAGGAGGAGGAGGAGGAGGAGGAGGAGGCGGAGCCGGGGTTGGGTGGGGGGGTGAGAGGGAGTAGGGAAAAGCAAAAGGATCAGGCGGTCAGAAATGGAAAGCACGGGGACTGGGAGTGTGTGCAAAATTGTACAAGAACCGTGGCAGCGTGACAAAACAAGAGGGCGTCGGTTCAAGAGAATACATTCATAGGTAAATAAAGTGGCGGTCGAGAAGTCAAGCCAGCTGTCTCACGGAGATCATTTTGCTTTGTTTGGTCTTGCCTCGTTTGATTAGGGTGCACGACGTTCCGGCGTGTAGGCAGTCTTCCTGCAGAAGTCTGTGGCTAGCAAGCCTGTTGGAGGGGATAAAAGGTAAGCAAGTGACTTCCGCTGGTTAACCGACACTTTAGGTTGTTGTTTACAGTTGTGCTTCACGTTAGATTACATGTCTGTTCACCTAGACGTCTGTGCGCCCAATTCATTGTTCTGGCGGTTATACAAAGCATTTTCGACGAGTGCGGGCAACATGCGATGCCACTCAATGTGTCGTTTTAGCTGCTTAGTTGAAATGACATGTTACTTGTTGGATGGCCCTGCGACAAGATGGATTAAATAACCCTTCGTTTAGCTGGCCAGACTAGAAGTGGCTAACAGTTAGCAACCAAGAAGTTAGCTCAGTGTGTGGCACATATTCCCTGGCTGTCATACTGTACTATAAGTATTGCCCCGACATGCATTGTACGCTTTGGCCGAGCTGGTGAGAAAAGCCACCGTTGTTTTCTGTCTGTATGCGAAAAAGCAGACACGTGTCAGTGGCACAGAAACACTTCAGATATTGGGTGAAGCGAATACATGTCATATAATAGCTAACTATTACTTATTATTGTAATATAATAATATTGTAAAAATTTTTTTTTTATATATATATATATATATATATATATAACATAAATAAATAAATATAATGGCCTAGATAGGTTATAACTACACAACATGTACTTATTATTGTAGAAATGCCTATTGTTAACTTATACATATATTTTATGTGCATGCTGTTTCCGGGGGCTTGTATCCAACTTTGTTTTCTGCATATTCAAGATTTCTCTGCTGCCAGGCAGCCCAGTATGAGTCGAGGTGGCTGGTCAAAGAAGAGAACCAATGCCAGTGATGACAATGGTTGGGGTGAGAGCGTGAGTATCTTTTCATTGCCATACTGGAAAAATGGGAACATTAATAAAATCAGAAAATGTTAGAAAAACCACAGAATCAGCAAGTCTATGATGTGTTCTCCTCACTTATTTAATTGGGTATTTCTTACAGTGGCATTTTATGGAAAAACATTCAGCAAAATATCCCAGGCATAGTCTGTTATAAACCTGGTATGTTCTATTTGTGTTGTTTATCCCTGTTTGAATTGTTTTGTCTTTAGGGTGGCTATATGGCTGCCAAGGTCGCAAAACTGGATGAGCAGTTTAAACTTGCCGCCCCAAGAGAAAAGCAGAAGGATGGCACCTGCTCGCAGATCTTCAGTGGAGTGGCCATCTATGTGAATGGATACACAGGTATCCACTAGTCCTAATGATGTACGATGTGTCATTTAGCACAAAAAAGGCTTGGAGAGAGGGCTATTCCGCTAATAATATTTATCCAGAAACTGATGACATTGGCGAATTAAATGTTGATCCGACTAATTTATCCAGTGTGACTGGGAGGCAGAAACTCGTGCACGTGTGTGAGAGCGCACGTGTGGTTGCATGGTTGGCTGCCCGGCGAGGGACGGTGAATGAGCGGACTGCACAATTGGCTGGGTTCATGTAAAGTTCATCTTGAGACCTGATCTGCATTGAACACGCTGTACTCTCTATAAACAGACAACTGCATATGAGAATATACATAATATGTAGGCAGCGGCTCAAGGTTTTGATACCAGATATGTGTTTGTGTCCGCAAAAGATACATTGGTCGAAGTGCCAACTCTGCACACCGATTGAGCTTTGCAGTATATGCGTATGTGGATACTTGTTTATAAAGAAAAGCTGAACTTGACTTTTGACTATTGAAAGTAGTACTGTTAACCATGACTAGTGGACGGAAGAGGAAGTCTTGGTCCGGCTATCAATTAGTTGGCTACACCAGATCCCTAGAGATAATAAAAAAATATTAGACCTTAGGCGTCGTCATTGTCAGCTGAGTCCGTTCTGAGATTGAACACTGATTGGAAGTGCAAGCCAGCCAGCCCGTCGGTTATATACTTTGAATAAAACAACAAAACCTGCATATCTTCATTGTGGATTATTCGTCTCTTCTCACCGTTTCTGCCTGTCTCCTCCTCAGCCATCCTCATTTGTGGCAGCCCAGCCTTATATCATCTACTTAAGCAATAGGCGGGATATGTAAATGGTGATCTCTAAGAATATCCCAGTGGAGCGTGAGAAAAAGACGTCAGTGCCGGGGAGTTGCGTTTGCTGTCATGTTGGTTCACGCACCTCCTGTGTCTTCTTGTAGACCTGGAATAATGAGCAACATTGAGGATTAATGAGGAACAATCAGGAACGCCGAAGGAAATTGTGAATTCCATAATATATTCTTTTGTGTCATGCTTTGTTCCAATGAATACATGCTCACATATACAGTACTGACTGTGTCTGATTAAAAAATCATATGTCATGTCAAAACAAAAGCACTGCTAGCATTTTTTTGTTAATAATAAACACATGCTGAGTTCATGAGATTGTATTGCTAAATTACCAGTCATTGATTGCTTTATGGGATGTCTTGAAAGAGGTGCATTGTCTGTTAGTTTGCAGCAGCAACTTGCATAGGGCATTTTGCAGGCCCACACCACAGTTTGGTGTAGGATTTTATCCAGAGCATTGCGAAAGACTGCTCAGAATGCTGTTGTATTTACAAAAGTGAATAAAATCCAGATAGACTTAAATTAATTTGCCTTTGTTTGCTTGCAGAGCCAAGTGCCGACGAACTGCGGAGGCTGATGATGCTGCACGGGGGCCAGTTCCACGTCTACTACTCCCGCTCCAAGACCACCCACATCATCGCCAACAACCTGCCCAACAGCAAAGTTAAGGAACTCAAAGGGGAGAAGGTTGTCCAGCCAACATGGATCACTGACAGGTGTGTGTGTGCTTGCTCGCTCGTGAGTGAGTTGAATTTGATGCAAAATGTTTGCCAGGAGAACGTGGCTGTTTATAACTCAGTTTGTTTACAAACAGCATCAAGGCTGGCCGCCTGCTGTCCTACCTGCAGTACCAGCTCTATGCTAAGCAGAAAGGCCTGAGCTTCCCGAGTGTGAGTCTGCAGCAGCTGCAGGACACTGCAGGATCCAGCCGTGCACTTCTGCAGCCAAACGTCCACCGGAACCACAGGCCGCCGCAGGCCAGCGTCGAGGACACTGCCCACAGCCACGAACCCTCTTCCCCAAGCCACCACCACCACAACACCTCAAGTCCCGGCCACATTCAGCCTCACCCCGGCAACACGTACCCACCGCCCTCCATCCAGCACAGCCCCACAGCTGGCCAGATTACCTCCCAAACTAACCATTTAGCCTCCGTCCACGTGGGTCCTCGGCACGCGCAGCTAAGCCCCGGAGCCAGGCACTGCCACACCTGGAACAGCCGCCTGTCCGTCCAGTCATCTTCTCCTTGCAGCCAGTTGCAGTCTAATCCCGTGGCGTCCCACCCTGACATCCAAAACCACGTGCATGGCCACGCAAAACCTCAGCCGACCCTGTCCTTCAGTTCCCTCAAGCAGTACTGTGATGAAGTGGACGTAAAATTGTAAGTTTGTTTTGGTCTTGCTCCAGTTCCAGGTTTTTAGTGTGGTGGTTGTTGTTGTTGTTGTTTGTTCCGTGGAGCCACACATTATCCAGACTCTATAGGAGAGTATTTAAGATACTGCTTTTATGTGTTTCCTTCGGTCTTTTAGAAATGGATCAATGCAGACCTCATTGGACATGATGAGACACTTAAATGGAGGGCGAGAGTGGGAGAGCGATGAGCCCCCTGCTGTCAGAGCTCCACAGGGGGTGAAAGAAGCAAACCTGACCAACGGTCATGCTCACCATGTGAACGGTGCCTTAAAGTCTGTGGACCTATCCCGTGTCCTTGATCAGTCCCATATGGACCTGGCACAAAGCAGACCTAAAAGCCCACAGAATAACCCCAAGACTCCCTCAGTTCACCCCCAGACAAAACCAGACCCGTACGTTTTTCCCCACAGCCCTCCGAGGCAGCCCAGCCAACCCCCTGTCTCTCCCAAACAGCCCTGCGTGCACTTAGCCGTTGAACAGAGACCCCCACCCCCACCTCTCTCCTACCAAGAGGACATCGCAGCCACAGAGTCCCACCCACTTCCTCCTCAGACCCGGCAGAGCTGTCAGTCGTACTTGGCCCTTGAAAAGACTCATTCTTCCTCCTCCCCTCTTCCAGTTTCTCCTCTGCGACTGAACGGAAGTCACCGCAATGCCTTTTCTCCTGTCCCCACCTCGCCACAACCGAGCAGCTTATCACCTCACACTAGTTCACCCCCACGTCCCCATGTGGAGCAGAGCTCGTCGTCCAAGCCCTCTGCACAGCTGCTGGCTCAGACTGGTTGTGTAATCTCTGAGTTCTACTCCCACTCGCGCTATCACCAAATCTCCACGTGGAGAATTGCTTTCTCAGAGTATGTGAATGACCTGCACAGCAACCGACGGGCCGTGCAGGCCGCTGCCTTTCCCGGGAAGGACAGGCTTAGGAAGTGTGCAGCTGAACTTCCTACCAACAGCCAAGGTAGATGATATGCTCGTATGTTTTGATTTATATAGTGGGAATGTTGACCTTTAGGTCAGCTAAGTTGTGTGGGATAGGTATACAGTACTTTAAAGTGGACATTCCGTGCCCCTTTTTCACATGTTAACACAGTTCCTTGAGGTCTCACTGCAATTTATATGACATGCTTGGGTGAAAATACCACAGATTATGTGGAATAGCACAGTATTATGCCCATTTTAAACATGTTCTCAGAAAACCATTTTCAGTGACTGTTGCTTTAAATCCAACGAGCAACTGCTTACCACGCCCCCCCCCCCCTCCTTTTGCATAGTCTGCTCACGTTGAAATAGAGCACATTTTCCATTGTTTTCAAGGTGTTTAGTATTGCGCATTCAACCCGGCGGAATGGGGGGTTCATTGTTGTTCACCTCAACATTGGCATGGCAGCAGTGGTTACGCAGCCTCGGAATGATGTGGTGTGACGTTTTGATAACCAGCCATATGTATCCACAACAAGCACATATTATTTAATGAATTAACTTGAAGGTTAGTTATACTATAGCACAAAATCGCAACCGTACTTTCCCGCTAACCAGCCATATGTATCCACAAGCACACGTATTATTTCATGAAGGGTTGTATAGCACGAAATTGCAATTGCCCATGCCTGCTTAAGGGGGAGCACATTAACCTAGGCTAGGCTACTGCTAGCACTTTGGCCAACATAAACACAATTGGTGATTATTCAATCACAAAGAAATATTAAAGTTAAACAAAGGCACATCCTTGTAGCTTGTATATTTTGCTGAATACAATGGTAGCTGGCTATGGATGTTTTCCTCACAGGGGCGTTACCATATACACTGTGAGGAGCTTCTACTTAGAAAGCATGCATTCTTCTAATTTGCGTGTTTCTGTGCCTCTTTTCCTTCTACGGCAATTACAGACTGGGAAAGTAACAATCCACTTTTAAATGCCCAGTAGATCTCCAAGTTGCATCGACAAGAAGTATTTGATTTTCATGGAATGACTAATTTAAAGCAATAGAGAACCCTTGTTAAACCCCCAGCTTTCCATGCCTCAATATTAAGCCCTTTTGCTAACATTCGCCATGAATTAACCCCTGGCACAGTAGGTCCTGGACTTATCTTGCATTGTTTCTCAAAAACATTGTGTCTGCAAGGCCTCTGTCCCATGGTACTCATGGTTGCGGAATTTAAACTGTGGTCTTAACTTGTGTCATTAATTTTGAAATGCATTTATGTTTTGAATTAGGCCTGAAACTAAATAGTGTCCATAGTCGAGGGATTAGCAAATATTTTAGTAGCTCTTTATCTAAAACCTTTTCATACATCACATGTACATTGTATTCTCTTCGTACTAGTTTCAACCCCTTCCCGTTGACTACCGTTGGAAAAGCTATTTGAAAACTCCTATGAATACTCAAAGCATTGTTTACATGGATGTGTATACTGTATGTAAAATGTTGCTCTATTTGTATTGCTTATTACTAATTTCTTATCCTATGTTTGTGTGGGTTGGTCAGGTACATTGCTGTCAGTTAGATCTTGTGTTCTACATGTGGACATGGACTGTTTCTTTGTGTCTGTGGGGATCAGACATCGGCCAGAGCTCAAAGGCAAGGACTATTTCACGGCCATCGCACATTTCCATGGTTCTGTAAGAGCCGCCTGCATCCCGTCGTCCAAGCTGTTATCTCAACGGGGCTTTTTTCTCCTGTGTTGTTGCAGGGAAGCCTGTAGCAGTGACCAGTAACCGCGGGCTGGGTCGAGTGGCTGTGAGGCCTGGGGCCAATCCCAAGCTGGAGGAGCAATACTACCAGAGGAAACATGCTCCTGCTGAACCTGGTAACGGTCTTCAGCCCTCTCCAACTTACTAAGGCTATGTTCACACCCCAGGCAAATATCTAAGCTGTCCATGCTGTTAATTTGCGTGTGATCAGATTTGTGTGTCCACTCCAATGCTAACCTATCCTTTTGGGCCACTGTGTTGATGATGTGGGCGCCTATACATAACTACGCAGCATTCCAACGCAGATGCAGGAGAAATGGAGGTGCATCTATCTTGCCTCCCAAAGCATCAGACAAATTGAGTGGCGGCGCTCAAAGCGGCTTTCTTTTTGTCACTCGCAACTCTCTCTTACACAGAAGCCTGCCATGACTACAGCAGGGAACATTGCATTGAATACCAGACTCCCCCCACCTGCGAGTTTGTCTGGCGCACGCCAGTCGTCAGTGGTGTGGATGGAGGAGGCTCCTATGCTGTGCATTGTGTTGTTCCGTGCTGTAGTCGCGGTGGGCTTCACTGTGCAGCGAGGGTGTTGGCACTGAGAATACTCTATATGCATCTGTAGAAATCCAGTTGGAATCTCATTTCAAACAACCTTCAAATGTGATTTGGATATAGGTTGCAAAAAAAATCAGGTTTCATGTGGTTTTCTTGTGTTCAGACTTGCAACAATGAACCTGGATATGCACAAAAAAAAAAGAAAATCGGATTTGGGCTGGTAGTGTGAACATAGCCTATCAGCGCTTGCATCAGGCCTGGCTTGTCTCATGGCATTTTACATGTCCGTGTCTTGCGTTACTGAATGCACCCTTTGTTCTGTGTGTCAGAGCGGGGGGACCCTGAGCTAGAGGAGACGCCTCCGTCAGACAGTCCTGTGTCGCACACTAACGGGCTGGAGCAGGTCACTGCTGCCCTCTCCATGGCAGAGATCGCGTCGTGCAGCTACGAGGCCAGGTAAGGAGGCCGTGGCGAGGCAGGCACGGCTCCATGTGACCTGAACACGCACAGATATCTGTACCCTCTGTACCCTAGTGGCGCCAAGGGTAGATCAGGCCGCCAGGCGATCAGAACGTCGCTGAGCTAACTGCTCCCGGTGGCTGGGTGGCACCTTGCATGGCTAACACCACTGTGTGTGTGTGAATGGGTGAATGTGAGGAAGTCCTGTACAGTGCTTTGAGTGGTCTGTATGTTGGAGAAGTGCTCTATACAGTACATGCAGTCCCTTTACTCTGTGCTGGTCCGTGTCTCAGGCGGGCAGGAGTTAAGAACGGGATGTTCTTTGGCAAGGCAAAGCAGCTGTGTCCCGCCCTGCAGTCTGTCCCGTATGACTTCGATGCCTACAGAGACGTAGCTCTCACCATGTATGAGACCTTGGCCAGGTAACGAACCAAGCTCCTCCCTCACATTTTGTCTTCTGCGGTGTACCGTAGTATAAAACAAGCGGTCCCTTTCTTAACTGACAGTTATACCCACGACATCGAGGCTCTGAGCTGTGATGAAGTGCTGATAGACGCCTCTGCCTTGCTGGCAGAGTTGGCTGTCAGACCAGAAGAGCTGGCTAAAGCCATCAGAGCAGACATCAAGGAGAAGACTGGGTGCTCTGCCTCAGTGGGAATGGGTAATGGCATTTAGTTGCCCTCTCTATTTTAACAGAATGGATTAAGGCATGGAGTCATATTATTAACTTAACTGAAACTTGAAACTCTCCAGGGTCCAACATTCTGTTAGCCAGGTTGGCGACTCGTAAGGCCAAGCCAGATGGACAGTACTTCCTGAGGCCGGAGGAAGTAGACGATTTCATCAGGGACTTGTCAGTGACTAGCTTACCAGGTAGATTGAGCTCCCTCTGCTGGCCACGTCACTTAACTACAAGTGTTCTGTTTTAACCCTTGTGATGTCCTTAATTTTATCGAATTATGCCACCTGAGGGCACAATCTGATTGTGTATGATTCTGTGTGTTTTGTAATTGTCACTGGTGTGTGTGTTTATTTCTTTATTCCTTATTTCTTTATGTATTTTTTTTCTAATTCCTTTTTAACCCTCCTGTTTTCCTCAGGTTTCAAATGCACACCTTGTTGTGCCAGCAGTACACATCATATATGTGTAAGCTGTAGAACTAGGTTTAGCGCCTTCTATCTGCCACAAAGAGCTAGTGATTTGGGTCATTTTGACCCGGAGGACATCACGTGTTAACAAAGTTCTCTCTTTTATCAGGCGTGGGGCCTGCTATGGGTAGGAAGCTGGCGAGTATGGGTGTGAGGACGTGTGGGGACCTACGACAGCTCACTCTACCTCAGCTGCAGAAGGTGTTTGGGCCTCGCACTGGGCAGACACTGTTCCGCTTCTGCAGGGGCCTGGATGATAGGCCCGTGCGCTACGAGAAGGAGAGGAAGTCTGTCTCGGCTGAGATGAACTACAACATCCGCTTCTCCGGGGTTTGTTCAAAATCCCTTTTTATTTGTTGTCATTCACATTCTTCCCAGACGCCTCACTCTTATTTCTGTATTTTACTCTTCTCTCTTTAAATTTGGCGAAGGTGTTTTCTTTGAACTTTTAAATGTAAAAGGTTTTGTGTAAGAATTCCAAATTCTTAACTTTTACTTTTAGTCCAACATCCATGTATGTTCGCCGAGAGCTACTTCTTTGAAACATTTACAGCAACCTCAAAGCAAATGGAAACCTGTGTTTGCAAACGTTCACCGTTTTGTTTGTCAATTTGAACGCCCCTCTGGTGCGACCAGGTCGAGGAGGCGGAGAGTTTCCTGACTAACTTGTCGGTGGAGGTGCAGAGGCGTCTGCAGGCAGCGCGGCTGAGGGGTCGCCGGGTGACCCTAAAGGTCATGGTGCGCAAAGCTGGAGCGCCGGTGGAGTCGGCCAAGTACGGTGGTCATGGGATATGTGACAACCTAGCCAGGTGCGAGCAAAGAGCCTAAAAAACATCTCCCATGTCCTTCTGTTGTGTCATAGCATGTGCAAGAACCATCTTTTCTGTAGTTTCTTCACGGTCGTCTCATCGACGCCCATGTTTATGCTGTGTCACTGTATGTTTGAACAGTGCACAGCTGGAGGAAGGGGTTGAGAATACTGTGAGCTGTAGAGAGGAATGCAAGTTATTCAGTTCTGGAACTGAATAGCTTGGAATGGGAATGGACTAAAGGGAGGTCTATATACCCTTGTGACTGATTACAGTCCCATGGGTAATTCCAAACATATTTGGTAGCATCCCTCTGCTATAATGAATAGTTTGCACAAGCAAGAAGCCTCGAGAAAAGCCTTCTATGTCACCCTGTGTTGTGAGCTCGTCTCCCTGCACATGCTGACCACGCGGTCTCGCCCGGTGCCGATCCCTCCTCCAGGGCAGTGACGCTGGCCCAGCCCACCGACAGCGGTCAGCTGATCGCCTGCGCGGTGGTCAAGCTGTTCCACGCCATGCAGCTGCGGGCGCAGGAGGTGAGGGGGGTGGGCATCCAGGTGCAGCAGCTGGAAGGTGGCGGCATCCCCTGTGGCCACGCGGGCCCACGGACGCGCTCCATCAAGGACATGCTCCTGGGTCAGGGAGGCACTGCCCAGGCCAACAGCACAGGTGTGAGGTTGAATGTCTTCATTAAGATGCTTCTGTGACTATTATACATTGCTGTGGATAATATTGTAGCATTAACAACTTAAATGGATTATTAAAGGTCCTATATACGATATTTTAAACTTAATACGGCAGCAAACAACTGTTTCCTATTGTAAAGATATAGTGGAGTAATTGCATCCTGAGCAGAAAGTGACATCACACTCCCTGTGTGTGTGTTGTGATGAGAGCTTATCTGGTCCTGTTTGTGAGCGTGCACGGCTGACAAAGCAGCATTTCTGCTGAAATGCTTGTGCTCTCAAGTGACATCTAATGGCAAAGGGGATCATGTATAGATCCTTAATTAAACGTACTGTATGATGTGGTTTAGTGATGCTACACCAGTGCTAGAGCTGCGTGTACTTATTGATCTGTGACTGAGTAATTATTTCCTCCCATCACAGAACCAGGCTCGCGCTCATCTCCACTCCCTGTGGCTCCCGCTGAGCCTGTCGCAGGGACGAGCAGAGAGCAACCGCCAGCGTCGGTGCAAACCCCACATCGTGCACGTCTCAACTGCAGCATCGAAGTCCCCTCGCCTTCACAAGTAAGAA
>JAODUG010024221.1:21027-43970 GCA_027564795.1 Aphredoderus sayanus
TTATCTGTCAGGTGTTACCTAAAACATTATCTGGCTTTTGTTATTCAAAACAGTACATTTTAACCCTACTATAAATACTGTTTAGTACCCAAACTATTTTGGGACTTGTCACTAAAAATGGATTGCCATGCTTTGTCAGTTTCCTTAAGGTTTAATTTAATGTAGTTGTGACTGTTCCAATAATTTAATTCAGTACAAAGAAAGATGGAAGTTAACATTTTAGATGCGTTTTAGAACAAATTTCAGTTTACTCTTGTAGTTTAACTTTCAACAGCATCACTTTCACTCGTTTTTGCACTGTTAAATGTACATGTTAACATTTGCACATCAAGATAAAATGTACATTAATCTGGGTCTGTTACATGCACACAAAAGCAGTGTAAAAAGAGCAAATCTGTGACACTTTATATACTGGCGCATATGCATAGAAAAGTGCTTAATAGTTTAAACAATTAAATTGATCAGAAGCAAGGGCTTCCACCAACAGAAGTGCCAAAGACTATGCTGGTTTGAAACATCATCCTTCAAAGGCTTTCAATCCAAGAGTTTTTGTAATTTAGAGCTCAATAAACTAATTCATACTGTACCTGTTTAATTGAATTGTGGTAATTGTATTTCCATAGTAAACCGTTCATACTTTAATGTATTAATGACAAAATATTGTAGAACATTTCCCAGTTAAATACAGATTTCCTGATCTTCTGACTAAAGTGTCAACAGATCATTTCTGACAATTGTTAATGATGGGTAAATTGTTTCTCATGATCTGTCTAGTTAAGGTATGAATCAAAATGTACATAACAGCTAGGAATCAATTGCCTTGGGGTCAATAGGTTTGAGGAGTCGTTGTACAATCAGCTCTCCTTTGCTGTTGATGTAGGTGTTAGCCATGTCCTCCTCAGCAGGGAGCCCATAGGGTGTCTTTAGTGGCTGTATCCTGCATGAAAACAGTTCAGATACATAAAGACACTGTTAAGTAAGTCAGAGTATACTGTATGCATTACTAAAAAGGTAGAGCAAGCGATTGTAAACTAAATCACTTTTAGTTAAACAGTGGATATCTATTTGCGGTCCGCTCATTGCTGGTTCTGTGTGCACCCTGGAGAAAAAGTATACATTGTTTCTACAAAGCCCCGGCTTGGTAAATTACACAGGGCTGTGTAGAAGCACCACATAATCTTTTCAGCTCATGCATGGAATGAGCAACAAACGGACCATGAGTAGATCCGATGAATTTGCCAGTGTATTACATACAGTCACTGACTTCACCTTTAATAGGTGAAATTATTGATAATCTACCAAATTACCTTGTTTTAATCATTCAGATAAATTCATTAGATGCTTGTAAATTATGTTTATATTAATAGTGAATGTTGATCAACATAAGATAATCAATCACAATTTCTCCGTTAAAATATAGTTCTATGCTGTAATCACACTAGCCTTGTGAGACCATTCTGATCTTGTGTGCTACAATTTAATGTTGCAGCGCATATCAGTCTAGAACCTCAATGCAAAAAAACTTGTCACTGGTGTAACAGTTTCACGACATCAGCATGTTGTACATTTTCGTTTCTACCAGCTCTAACTGCTTCTTAACAGTGTGATTAGTTGAGATAAAGGTAGGTAGACCAATCGCATGTTAGAAAGTTTGATTGAAATGTATTGGCACTGCCTTTATATTCACGGTGAAGTTAAGATGTAGCTCGCGACCATCAGGTTGGTCTCACGACACTATTATCACATAGCACTTCTGCAATCTTACCTCACCAGATGCTTGATAAACTTCAGCTGGCTGTTGACGGATGGTGTGTTTTTGTGTATTACAGGATTATATTTCTAGACACATGAGAAAGAGAAGCAATCTCAAGCAGTGGTATTACAACAGACAGTCATGATTATGTAATGTAATTGGAATGGGCCTGTAATGAAAACAGAAAAATATTATTGATGTAAAAGGTAACAACCCTAATGGTTTGCAAAATCCCTTAGGTCAGGGTTCCCCAACCCTGGTCCTCAGGTGTGATGAATCAGGGAGACATCTAAGACATGCAGGGCAGTGGGTCCCAAGGACCAGGGTTGGGGAACCCTGCCTTAGATCACCAAAATCGGAAAGCTGATAATATACTACATTGATGTAGATTACTACTGTATGACTGCATCTTTAATAATGCAATTCTAAATTGGCATAGTTGGTTAATGTAGGGTGATACGTCTCTCAATCTCCATAATATATGAAATTACCTTACACCATGCTATATATTTAAACTGACAAGCACATCATTGTCTGCTGTTATTGCAGATGACAGTGGCAAAACTAAAATAATAAGTACTACTTTGACTGGTTCATAAAGCCTTTGACTAAAGTGAACTACATTGACTAGTTCACGTCAACTAGTTAATAAATCCATTACAGTTTTAAACTAACTGTAATGAGAATGTGAAACCAATACAGAATGCTCGAGAGTCCCATATTGCATTACTCCATTACATTTTGAATAGTCACCTGTTCCACAATTGTGTTAACCTTAACACAAATAAAGTCATTACCACCTGAAATTGGTGCAGATAGGGCACAAATGTGAAATTAACTGTTCCAAACTTTCCTGGGGGAGGACCCCCAGTCCCACGTTTAATGTGTTCCCTCCCCAATGTTCAAACAGGACCTGTAATGAATGCCTCACCTTTTCGAGCCCAAAGTCTTTAATCATCTTTTTCTCCCAGTACGGTCGTCTCATCACGCCTTTTACTCGTGTCACTACGTGCAGTTTATGTGGTTGTTGTGGGTCACCGCCATATTTTTCATGTTCCTTAGACCTCTCTTCAAAGATCTGTGAAAAATAGAGACCGTGGACACTGGGGCAAATGAACTGTTCTGTGTAAGCAGAACACAACGTGTAAGCAAACCATGTCAATTTTAGTAATCCACAGTCTTTGTTTTATACCTCTTTCTGGACCAGTACTTTAGTGAATTTGCTACGAAATGGGACAAACCACCGGCAAGTCGATAGAGTGCCTTCTGTCAGTATCTGAAAACATAATGTGTATTAGCACATAAGCCACGAATGGTATCTATTCAAAATATAAAAACGAGGATTACAAGTACATTCTTACCTTGCCCGATACAAAGTTAAAACAACGACATACGATAGACATATTTCCTTTAGTTTGTGTTAAGTAGGGGTACGAGATACTTCCACCACGTAAAACTGCAAGGTTAGACGCACACCAGTTCAAAAACAAGCAGAAATGACTGGGTCCAATTTAGGTGATTCCAATAAGGTATTCCGAAATGTATATTTATACAATAATGACAAATCTTATAGAAATACAAATATGATCATAAATTATAACTAAAGACCATAACAGACATTATTCACATTGTGACATGTTGTTTTCCACCGGAAGTGGTCTTGAGTAACATATAACATTTCTCGATCTGTATTATGTTGGTTACCAAGGTTCCTACAATTCTAACTACCCCTGCTTTTACTAACTAATAACGATAACAACATAAATAAAATATTGTATTTAGGTATATTAAAATGTAAAATAGCCTTACTTTGTTTGATTGATAACGTTCTTGCTTATATTTTGTTTCGTTTCAGTATTGCACGGAGGACTTATTTTTGTTGCCCACCTACTTTTTAAGTAAGGAAGTATTCTAGCAGTGTAGGGTGTGCTCTCACCACAACAGTGCAAAACACAAGCATAACCTTTTCAACCATGCTGACAGCTTTGTAATTTTGTTCAAAATCATCAAGATCATGACTCAAAACAATGTGCCAGGAATTGAGGCATCTGCCATCTCTGTACTCAAGCGTGCTGTGGAGCTGGACAACAGCTCTCGCTTCCAAGAATCCCTCATCTGTTACCAAGAGGGCATACAGTTGCTTATGGACGTGTTGAAAGGTGACAGAAACACACATGCATGTTTGAATGGCTTTGTGAAGACAGCAACTGCTTAACGTTTTCTCTGTGTACAGCTGTGAAAGATGACCCGAAGAAAACACATTACAGAGAGAAGATAAAAGGATACATGGATAGAGCAGAACAGATCAAAGTTCACGTGAATCAACTAAAAGAAGGTATTTCTAACCACTAACTTGTCTGCTGCTATTTAAGGAGGCATACATTGTAAACCTTGATATGTAATTTTTCACCATCATGTAATTCTTTCCAATTCTTCTTCCACTTAATTATCAGATGGAAAGTACCATGAGCAGATCAGGATAGTAGAAGATTCCACGGGATACAGTTATGAGGCTCTTCTCAAGCCATATATCACTGCAACACTTAGAGAGGTCTGGGTTGAGGACCCTTACATAAGACATATTCATCAGGTAATTGGTATATATCAATTTGCCAGTTAATTTGGCTAATAAGTAAGACCTTCCTTATTTTTTTTCTTCATGTTGCAGAGCTTATATTTGAAATTAATTGTATGCCAATTTGAAACTGCTAAAAACTTTGAAAAATTGTGTAAATAAATTGTATCTAATATGACTTTACGTATTAGTTATACAACTTCCTGCGGTTCTGTGAAATGTTGCTCAAATCCTCCTGCCAAATAAAAACAATCCACCTGCTCACTTCCCAAGATGAGGTGAGACATTTTAATTGATTAGGTTTAGGTTATATTATTTTAGGTTCACAAAATGCAGGCTCTATTTAGACAGTACAGTTTCACTATAGCATGTGTACTGTCTGTAGGTGAACAGTACCCAACAGACCAGTGCTCTGGAAGAGCTGAGACAGAATCTTCAGTTTCAAGGAGTTGCTCTTGACCTGCAGTACTCTTCCACCATTCATGACAGGGAGATCAGGTACATGCGCGAAGGCATTGAACTTTAGCAGAGATTATTCTATTCAACCGTTTCTACTACATTTTAGTATACGTTTTAAAGAGATGTGTTGGAAAGGAATAATGACTTTATTACAAATCTTGGTGAAATTTGGCTAAATGACGGACGTTACAAGCTGGGTATTGTTCATGGTTATAAGTGTAACTCTAATTTATATTGTAATGTGTCTGTCAATGATACAATTCCAACCGTATGCTTGATTTCTTAGGTTTGACACTGGCTGGATCATAAAGATTGGGAGGGGACTTGATTACTTTAAAAAGCCTAAGGTAATACAACATGATTTTGACAAAATATACATATACTATTTTATACAGCTTGTACTATACAATTTATGGTGTGTGTGTCCATGTTTTATTGTTTTTTATTGGCTTTGATCATTATCATTATCACTCAGTATGACATGGTAAGTTAAAACTAATGTCCGGTCCATTCTGTGCCACAGGGCCGGTTTTCCATTGGATATTGTGACTATGACCTTAGACAGTGCCATGAAACCACAGTGGACATTTTTCACACAAACCACACAAAGACACTATGAGCTGCACGATCCTGAACCTCCAACCCCCTCATATTATTGTCTTGTTTTATCTACACACGTATGTCTTTACACATGACCTATGTGTTGCCTAAATGATAACTGCTTATCGGGTCAATTAGTCTGAGCATTATAAAATTGGTGAAATTGTATTAATTTTCCTATATATTTATTAATAATAAAAACATTTAAAATGATCAGATCTGTTTTGACTTCACAACAATAGTTTAGGTGCATAATTACTTCATTTTGAATTTACCTGTACAGTGATTTGTTCATCTAGTACAGTCTGTACTACTGTAGATGAACAAATCCTCTTTTGATAGGCCCTTTTTTGTCCTATGGCCTTTTAAAGGAAAGGGTCCAAATGCGGCCATCTAGTGAAACATTTAACATCCAACAAGAAAGAAGACAGTACCAGTACATTATGCTAGTGGTTATGTTGCATCTAAACTTTTTCTAGACTTTATGCAATCACTATATCTTGTCAAAATTAGTTTAATAGGCCTGTTATTATGTATTCTAAAGATAGAGTTGATTATAACATGTTTGGTGATTTACACTCACAGGGCAGATAGCTATTTTATAGATTAAATAATTACATTATGTTGCCTAATTGTTGTAAATACATATTATATAATTGAAAAAGTAGAGTTAAGATTTATATTTAAAGTTATTAAAATGTGTCATAACAGAATGATGGATGTTAATAAAGTTAATCTGCATTTGTTTTTTATTGTGATGAGTTAAACAACATTTTAAGTAGAAAATATTTGTTTGAATGAATGATGACGCATTCATACATCGCAATGATTGGGTACTACCATTATACCTTGCAGAAAATGGTATAGGTATATGCCTGGATTTTATGTTTATGGTTTTGTTTTCTAGTTCAAGGATGTAGAGCCGGAAGTTCTACACACAACAGGCCATTAATTATTGAAATGTGTGCTGTAACAAGATACTTTTATTAAAGGGGTTTATCACACTTGATGGATGTGTACACATTGACGTCTAGGCACTACATGCAAATGTAAAAATGTTTGTTCATGAAAATGAGCTTCTACAGGATTGGAATAATGACGTACAATACTTCTATCATAATTGATCCAGAAATACAGAACATCGGGGCCTGGCATCAATTCACTCAAGTCTCACTAAAAGTCTCACTTTGAAACCCAGACAGCCTTTAGCCTTTAGGCAACCCCTACAGCACCTGATACAGTAGGTCTATGATTCTCCACACCTGGAGCTACATACAAACTGTTTCATCAGCAGTAACGCCTGTCCTCTTTCCATGCAAAGCTTTATTTTTTTCTGTACTCTAATTTCTGGGCCTAAAATCAGGTTAACGTTTCATAAGAAGCTTAGCGCAGAGAGCCACAGTGTACCACTAATGTAATAGACAATCTCTCTCTCTCTCTCTCTCTCTCTCTCTCTCTCTCTTATTCACTCGCTCACTTTTTCTAAACGTGTCTCATTCTACACTGTCCTCTTTTCTCTCTATTTGTTCACCCTGTTATGAAGTGACCTTCTCTCACTCCCTGTCTACGTTTTAACTCTCCTCCTTCCTTTCCCCTCCTCCCTCTCTCCTTCCCTGCAGCCGCAGATGTGGACGACAGCAGCCTCAGGTTTAAAGATAGGACAGTCTCTGCTGTACCTCGAGTAGAGGAGCAGGGAAATGGCATACATGGGTAAGTAATACTCTTCTCTAGCTGTTTTGCATGGTTGGTACGAACATACATGTGAACGTTATTATACAGTATGTACTGTATATGTGAATTCTAGCATAGCATGGGGGTATACTAAGAGAGTTTTTTTTTATAAATAGATAATATTGTCTACATTTCAGTGGGATGTCAGTAGAATTCTGTGTTGTGGATTATGATGCTGGGAACTTTTACGGGATCTCACTGCAATGTTAATAATCCAGAGGATTATCTCCCCTTCCTATTGCTGCAGTAGTTTCAATGGATAGCTAGTGAAACCTTCACTCCCAGGCACTGGTTGTCTCAGAGATAACATTTCAATTAAACAATAAAACACAATGCAGCTTCAAACATTAAAAGACAAGTTGAATTAGCTTTTTTATAAATGCTAAATGTTCTTCCACTCAATTCTGTGTGGCCACTATTCAGAAAGCATCTTTGTATTCAGCAGCTGAGGTCAGAGGTGTGGTGTGGACTTTGCATGTCAAAACCTTGTGCATCTGATCTAATCAGGCCTTCTTCATTCTATGCTGGATTATGCTGTTTTGACAGCAGTATTGTTTAGCAGTATTTATAGCTGCTGGATAACATTTGCATTAATGGTGTGTGTACTGGAGACAGATTGTGTTGGGAAACTGCTTGCTGTGGTAGAGTCTTGTTTGGTTTTATTTGTTATAAAGATCAAACTACAAAAGTGAATCAAACTTTTTTCCATGTCTTGCTGAACGCAAGTGTTCTCACCACACCTTCCCCATCAAAGAAATGCACGTGTTTCTCTGCTGATAATGCTAATAAACCTTTGCACAGATGAACTGTGACATCCTAAGACAAAGATAAGCTTGTCCAGTGCGTGTATAGGTGTGCCAACTGTTATGTTATTGGACAAGTCACGTTACATGAGGAGGCTGCACATCATATCTTAACGATAATGTTGTATCAGCTGTCTTTATTATCACTGGGCCATTTTTTGGTTTACACCCGTTTCAATTCTTTCTTTGCTTCATTTCCTCATCAGAGTGATGGAGTATTTCACAGGAGACACAGAAGAAACTACAGAGGAATTTACAGGTGGGACTCGGATATGATGCCCAATATAAATACTGTACGCATTACAACATAGCAACAGTTATTACTAGACTTTAATATTACATTATTTATTATTGCTGTTGTTGTTAGTCTATAAATATATTAATTGTTGGAAACATTGTCAAGCATTGACATGCTGGACACTGGCTGTGTGTGTGTGTGTGTGTGTGTGTGTGTGTGTGTGTGTTCATTCCTGAACTCCAGGGAGGAAGAAATCAAAGCTTAAATCACTGAAAACCCGTCTCTTTGGGAAAACAAAGAAAGCCGATGGTTCCACCAATCTCAGTCAGTCGGCCAGTGACATCACAGCAGAACAGATGCTTGGCTCAGAGGAATACCTTACGTGAGTCTCCTACTGTGTGTATTAACATAACAGCCCTTCTGCATCTCTGTGCACTCATGTGGTGACTCTCCTCAACAAACTCAGGTGCTCCCAGGGGATGCTGGGATCACGTGCGCTGTCACATGACAGCATCTTTCTGGCAGATGATGCGGCGTCTGATCCAGGATCTGCCAGAGTCATCTCCCAAGAGAATGTTCACAGCAAGATCAAGGCTCTACAGGTACAGTAGGTGATTTATATATTTGCCTCTTCTACTACAGCGGGTGGGTCTGGTTTTGGGGTGGGGAGTCGCATGATTCCATTTTTGATGAATCCAAAATACATATAAATCTATTAAATACAATGAAAGATACAAGAAAAACATTTTAACGTATCACTATTATGTATAGTGTAGTGTAAAAGTATATTTACAGTATATTATGTACTTCCCTACATATGTATGTCTAATACGTGTGATGATGATACCATAGCTGAAACTTCAGCAGCAGAAGATGCATTTGGGCCCGCCCCCTCTGGTTCTGGTGTCAAAACTTTCTGAAGACCCTGGCAGCCACTCTAAGGAGGATTGCCTCTCCTTCAGTGGCCAGGGAACTTCCAGCAAGGTGATGTAACTGCTATACACTCCCATTAGCAGAGAAGTTAGAGCTTCAATGAAAGGTATTTGAGCTGCGAGCAACTCTGTCAATAACCTGTTGGTGAACAGGTTATTGACAAGCCTTTTTGCAGGCTTACAGCAGTAAGCCCACATGCAGTAGTGTGTGATCCTATCTCCTTGCAGTCCCACGCAGCTCTCAGGCAGTTCCCGCAGCCATAAACCATTTAGTTTAGCAGGCACAAGGAATGCGGGGAGAGTAAACAAGGAGAAACAAGCTGTGTGCATGCACTATGGTTGCCTATGGTGTGTGCGTGCGTGCGTGCATGTTTGTTTGCTTGTGTTTGTTTGTATCTGCTCTGTATTCACCGTTTGTCATGCTTTCTCCTCAGGCCGTATCCCAGCCGTCTTCCTGTCCACTCTCACCGACCCGCAAACCGTCACCTGCCAGAGCCATGTCCTCCCCTCCTCTGTCTGCGCTCTCCACGTCCCCCCCCAGCTATTATTCCCTTCCTGTGGACTTCAGCGCCCCGGCCCAGTTCAGCCCCTGCCTGGACACGTCTGCCGCTCGCCACCGCATGTCCGTCAAGCCGCGGAGACAGAGGGCCAACGCCAGCAGACACAGGGCAGTGAGTGACCTTTTCTCTTCTGCACTGCTTCACACAGGGACGGTATAGCACTGTCACAAACACACACACACACACACTCACACACTCTCGTGTCTCGTCTGCTCAGGCTGGGTCCAGACCTACGCTGAACAGCGGCGACTGCCTGGAGTTGACCGCGGGGACGGAGAAGTCCTCTGCTCCGGAGGAAATCGCTCCTCTGTCCGCCACCACTGCCCCAGGAGAGGCAGCCATCATCTCTCAGGGTCAGAGAGAGCTTGCATCCATCTCAGTGGAGCCCTCAGATGCTCCAGCAGCACTGAAGTCACCCAGCCCAACATTCTCCCATCAGACCACGAGGCAAGGGTCTAGCACTATGGGGTCCCCTATTCTTGGCTGTAAACCTCAAAGACCTACAGTGGTTATATCTAACCAACAGCCGCCACCCGCTCACACAGACTCAAAAGAAAAAGCTGGCGTCCCTGATACGTTTGAGTTTCCAGCTCTGTTTGACATTAAGACGGTTACTCAGAACAAGACCGGAGACAGTTCGAAAATGGAGCACATTGCCAGCAAAGCCTCCGTCTCCTCCATCTCCTCCAAGCAGCCGCCAGCTAGCTCAGGTTCAGGTGTGGCTGTCAGGCCTCCCTCAGTTCTTCGAGAGGTTCAGGGTCTGACAGAGACCACCGTATGGAGGGGGGTTCAGGGTCTGACAGAGACCCCCGTACGGAGAGAGGTTCAGGGTCTGACAGAGACCACCGTACTGAGGGGGTTTCAGGGTCTGACAGAGACCCCCGTACAGAGAGAGGTTCAGGGTCTGACAGAGACCACCGTACTGAGGGGGGTTCAGGGTCCAACAGAGACCACCATACGGAGGGAGGTTCAGGGTCTGACAGAGACCCCCGTACGGAGGGAGGTTCAGGGTTTGACAGAAACCACCGTATGGAGGGGGGTTCAGGGTCTGACAGAGACCCCCATACGGAGAGAGGTTCAGGGTCTGACAAAGACTACCGTACTGAGGGGGGTTCAGGGTCTGACAGAGACCCCCGTACTGAGGGAGGTTCAGGGTCTGACAGAGAGCCCCGTACGGAGGGGGGTTCAGGGTCTGACAGAGACCACCGTACTGAGGGGGGTTCAGGGTCTGACAGAGACCCCCATACGAAGGGAGGTTCAGGGTCCGACAGAGACCACCGTATGGAGGGGGGTTCAGGGTCTGACAGAGACCCCCGTTCGGAAGCAGAAGCACGCCCAGGGCTCCGCGTCCTTCACCGCTGCCAAAGGCCAAGACGGAGGAGACGCGGCCGGGTTCTTGGGAACGGGAGAAGAAGGTAGAACGACGCCGAAGGCTGTTGCGAGGGCGACGACGGACACCAGGGAAACCACTGCTGTGAGCCAACAGGGCCAGGACGTACGGACTGAAAGGCAGGATGCCAGCAAACGGACAGCCTCCCAGCTCCGCGGGGAAGGGGAGGCTGCACACAGAGGCTCTGTGTTTTCACGGGACCAGAGGGACACCCTCAAAAAGGCAGAGCCAGCGACGCCTCCCACAGATGTAGCCAGCGCTCCAGGGGCTCCAGAGGGCAGAGATGCGGTGGACACCTGGGAGGAGATGGCAGAAGCAGCCGAAGCTAAGGAGGGGGACGAGGAGGGAGGAATGACTGCATTTGGTGTCAGGCTGCGGTCCACATCTCTGTCCTTGAAGTATCGGCCCAACGCCGCTACAGCAGGTTCTCTGGCTGGCTGTGCTGAGCTGGGCTCACTCAAACCACAGCTTTCCTCTGCCAGGCTTCACTCAAAACCCCTACTTTCGGTGGAGCCCAGCGACAACAGGAAGGCAAGGGAAGAAGCAGAAGGGAATGTGAGCCACGTGTCCAAGAAACTGCTTTCAAACCACCAGTGTGTCTCCATGGCCACTGGGTCTCTTAGGAACGCAGGTTAGTAAACACCTTTTGCCCGGAAAAGTCTAATTGTTTTTGCTACCATCACATATCCTGTACTTTTTTTTTAGCTTCACGTTTGTTTGTGTGAAATTAAAACAGACTTTGCATAGTTGCTCTAATCAGACTTTGCACAGGTTTCAGTTCTTTCCACCTCCACTGCAGAAGTAGATAAGCTACACACTAAAATGATAACAGTTTTTACTAGTCTCGGGGGGAACTTTGTGCTCATTAGAAATAGGCTATAGACTATAACACGGTGGTAAATGTGTCTTACTCAATCACTTTTATCACTCCTTAGATGGAAATCCCGCCCCGCCTGTGCTCTCAACCCCGCTGGTCAAACAAAACCCATCTGCTGTTGCTGATCCTGATGCTACCACAGCTCCAGAAGACCAAACACTCTCCGTAAACAGCAAGGATGTGGAGCCAACTGTGGCAGTCCCTCAACAGCCCAAGTCTGTCCCTCACACAGCCCCATCTGAGGTGTCTTGGATGAGCCTGGCCATGGAAAAGACAAGAAGCCTCCAGCAACTTTTGACTAATAGATTGCCCAGGGACATTAAAAGCATGCAGACTAGTGCTCGATCACAGACACCAGCTCAGTCAACAGATAAGGAACAAGCTGTGACACAGCCACAGGTACAAATGGGGATGCAATCAGATAGGCTAATTGGGCCACAAATAAACACACAGGCTTTTAAACAGCAGGTTTCACTGCAGCAACAGGCAACAAGTGAGTCAATAAAACAATCAATACAGCAATTTGAAAAACCTGCACAGACTGCCAAGCAATCACTAACTCCATCTACAGTGCAAGAGAAGATATCGACGGAATCCACCAGTCAGTTATATACATCTGGACTATCACCGCAAAACATAGCAGAGATATCAAAAGATGCCATCAACCTGCCATTACAATCAAAGACAAATCAACCAAACACACAGCCTGTTTCTGAATCTTCAATAAACAGCAATCTAGAGGCAACCCACTCGGTCTTATGCTCTTCTTCCCAAATGGAAAATACTCCTCAATCTGCTCAAGAGAGTGCTTCTAAATTTCTGGGCCAGACTTGCATCTCCTCAGGCCGATATCTTACACACCACCAAGCCACCTTGAACAATAGAGGGCTTCCGTCCGCCACAAAGCCCATATCCTCAGTGTCAGTTCAGGCATCGTTTTGTCAGTCGACCGCAATCTTGAGCTCAGCCCAACCTCTAGCCCCAGACTCAGTAAGTGGAGAAAGATGGGCTGCCCTGGAAGAATCGGGGGCAAGCACTTCACTGGCAGACAGACAGGCAGTTTGGCAAGGAGCTCTGGGAGAAAAAGCTGCCTTCCTCGAGAAACAGACAGACTGGACACCCACACCTGGAAGCAAGGTATACTACAGCATGAAATAGAATATGGAGAAGTACACTATGTAAATCGTGTGCTTAGTCATTTACTTATAAACTACCATAATCATTATCCATATGTATGTATGTTAACTCGCTTTTTTGCTTAGGTGGAACTGAGGAAACCCCAGTCAGATGAACGGACAAGTGTGGCTTCCCCTGCTTTTCTCACCCCTATGTTGTCAGTACAAGACACAAGACCTGAGGGAAGGCGAGGAGTCAAGCTTGCAGGTCGATGTTATAGACACACATGCACACACACAGTAGTAGTAGTAGGGGCAGGTTAGTCTAGTGGTCTTGGAGTTCTACTCCCAAGAGCTTGTGAGTTCTAGCCCTGCAGGTGACCTACCTGGACACAAGCTTGAGTGAGCAAGATGCTTAACCCCTATCTGCTCCTTGTAATTGTACAATATCGTCATTGTAAGCCTCTTTGGATAAAAGCGTCTACTACAGTAAATGACCTAACTGTAATTGCAGCCATAGCAGGAACGTCAGGTAGTGAATCTGCATGCAGTATCACCATGTTCTACAACACGCTGTGACCTATAACCCCCTTTGTATGTATTGTATGTATGTATTATAGAGTCGAGCCCTACCAGGGTCCCAGGCCGCTTTGGCAGACCGGCGGCATCCTCTTCGTCGCCATCTTCCTCACCTATTCCCTCCTCCCCGCTGCAGTCCATGTCTGACAGCAGCCAGCCTTCATGGATGGAACTGGCCAAGAGAAAGTCAATGGCCTGGAGCGATAAGACAATGGACTAACAGGAGAACTGCTTATGCGTATACAACACATCAAATGACAGTATAAAGGGAACTGGGGTGAACAAATTATGACCAAAAACATCAGAATAAATCCGGGCAGTCAATGTAGGTTTGAAATATATTCTGCCTTTGTTTCAACGGGCTAGATTAATTACACCATCTTCAGAATTTGGAGACACAAAGGAATGAGCAGTAACTATAGTTGCAGTTACCACAGGTGACTGCAACATTGCAACACTGACTACATGCATCTGTATTAACCTAGGGGCAACGTTGTTAAAACATGCACAATTTTTACCCTCTATCTTTTGACCTTTACCTTTACTTTTGACATACTGTCATGACTAAATCCTATTTAAGTTAAATTATTAATTATTGTGGGCCAAATTAAATTAAATTATTGTGTATTTTATAAGGTAATTTGACTATTATTTAGTTGTGTTAACTACATTTTTATGGTCCATATAAAGTTTAAAATGCTGAGTGTATGAACAATGTTTCTATGTTGTAAATACGATCATTTTATGCCAAATGTAATATTATCATCATCCATTGGCAGCACTGTTCCTACTTGAGAGGGCAATGGTAGGACAGACGAGTCTATTTTCTTATTTTGGTAATATCTTACAAACAAAAAGAAACTAACACTGCAAAGACCAGTTATTAAGGAGTTGTCTATTTCAATTCAATGTGAATCCCTAGTTAATATGAGAGATCTCGACATGCCATTGCTGCAATTCATTGGCGTTTCAAAGGGTGGCGCTGCCATTTGATTTGTTTGTCCTTCTGTACACCCAAAACGTGTTTTGAGAAGCATACACACGTGAGCACGCGTTCAGGGGTCGGTTTGTAAACAAGGAAAAGTGACAGGGGTTAACTCGCGAATTGATCGACGAGTACAATGAGCTCCCGTTATCTTCTCCTGGCAACATTTGCCATTATTCTTTATGAATGTCAGAGTTATACTCTCAGAAACTCAGTTTCTTGGGCCGTCTCCTCTAAAGATGTTGTAGTGGAAGAAGAGCTTGACGCTCTATCCGAGGAGGTGACCCCTGCTCTGCTGGTGAACAGTGGTGGATTATGGCAACGGGCATACCCGTCCCAAGTCCTTGGGGAGAGGGGCAGGGCTAAAACCCCAACAGAATTATTCAAGTCAGAAGACAAAAATGTCGCAGCGCATCCATCACAACTGTTTTCGTACCGCATGGAAGAGGTCAAAGACGCAAGCGATCCTCCCCAGCATGAAGAATATGCAAGAACCGCCAGATACATAGCCCACTCCAGCGACTGGGGGTATCTTTCTACAGTTTCCACTATAGACGAGGTATTCAGACGATACTGCATAGAGAGCATCCCAAGTGTGCGATAAATAACTTGCATGTGGGGAAATATACGAATTAATATATATTGGAAGACTATCAAATATGTGATTACATTTTTATTATACATAATACAATTTTGTTTGTAAAAAAAAATGTTTTAAGAAGTAACAGCCAGCTGGAAGAGTATGGCCTATGTGAGCCTCCATTTGAAGAAATATCCTCCCAATTTTTTTCTATTGCCTATTAGCTTGAGCAGTGTGCATGTCTATTATTGCGACTTTAATGAAGATTAGATTACCTATGAGGAATTAATGAGAAATCTTATAGGATTTCTAAAGGGTTTGCAATGGTACATTAAACAAGACATCTTTTGACATCTCTGCAATTGTACAGATCAAAGGTCTCCCCTTTGGTAATATCTTCTCTGTCAGCGATGGGCCATTGGACAACAGCACTGGAGTGATCTATTTCTACATTACTCCCAAGGACAACAGTGTGTCAGACCTAATAAGCAACCCCTATGCTTCACTCACTTTCTCAGAGGCTGAGGGAGACTTGTGCAGGTAGGCTTCACCGTTTCATTCCCATTTTCACCGTCTTGTCAGTGCAGTGACACCGAGTAACAGATGTTTATGTATTGTCACCACTGTAAAATTGCTGTATTTGAAGGCAAATGATGTACAACCCTGAGGACCCAAGATGTGCTCGGCTTACATTGACAGGCAAGATGATAGAGGTGGGCCCTAAAGAGTTGGAATTTGCAAAGGATGCCATGTTTTCAAGGTGACTGAACTTATTAGGTTTATACAAAGTGTGGCTTCATCATGATGACTTAATTGGGGAAAGGAGACATTGACAGCATACAGTATATTTAATGTGTTCTGTATTTTCCCAGACATCCTGTGATGAAACAGTGGCCAGTGGGACATAACTGGTTCTTCATGAAGCTAGAGATATTCCAAGTCTGGCTACAGAGCTGGCTTGGTGGAGTGGTACTCATTCCTTTGGAAGAGTACTTTAAAGCAACACCCTTATAAGTACATCCTTGCTCTGCACATTGAACATGGATAAGTCCAGTTGACTACAATACATTAATTGTCCATTCTTCTAGTGCAATTACTCAAACCTTTTAATATTTTAGGATTTAAAGATGGAGTAAGCCTAACCTTGACATTTGAACTCATAAAAATAAAAATGCCTCCTTTCATATGTCATTATAGGGTGCTTGCTCAGAAGCATTGCCAAGGCATAGCCTAGTATTGTGCAATGCAGCCTGCACCACTTTGCACCAATTCTTAAATTTGACCAGTGTGTTTTCTTACAATTGCTGAATCCACCTTTAAGGCTGGACAACATCTGGGCAACAATTAACATGGCAATGCATTTTAAAATCACATGTGACTATTTTCATCCTCATCCTCATCATCATTATAGAAACTGGGATTTATTCCCAGATTATGGAATGCTTCACACACCTCATACCATATGTGTATTAGACATTATTTTAATTGTAATGTATTTAATTTTATTGAACATTTTAACACTAAATCTGTGCGAAACACTAAAAAAGATATAGACCTCCTGACCCAAGTGGGAAAAGATTTGATCGAACACAAGAAAACTTTATAATTGTTGATCTGTAAATTCACTGGATTAAAAATGTAAAACTATTTATAGAAATGTATTTATGTGACCCTGGTTTGTTTAAATGTAAACTTCCCTGGACCAGGTCCCAAGTCTGGATTTGAATGTACAGGGCCTGTAAGTATCCTTGCATTTGAAGCTTGGCTGACCCTGCAGCCCAAAAATGATGGCAAAAAACAATAGCAGCACAATAGCTAATGAAATGATAAACTGTAACAAGAATGTAAACTGCATGAAAGAAGAGATTTGTGTAAATGGTGTCTTTTTTTCTTTTTTATTATGTAATAAAATAATAAATTCTGGACATTTTTTAAATGTAAATGTAAAGGGTCATAAATGCTCATTTACAATATGCATATAAATGAGTACCAATTTTACATTCAAATGTTATCCTGCAACATTTTACACAGCCAAAAGCTGTACTGCCTCAGATGATAAAGATGTGCACCTTTTTTGCAGGTGAAATTAACAGTTTTTGTTGGGTTAATGTTAAATACCTTGTCATTAATACTAGTGTTGTTTGTTGGTATTAACGCAAGATGGCACCATTGTATGAGGACATGACTCACTTGGATGAACGTACGGCAACACATTTTGTTACAGCTGACTTAAAAAAAAAAGCTATTTCCGGATTCTACCGTTGCAATACTTTTTTTTTTTCATGCAGTCAGTCAAAATGAATAAGTGAAACACGGCCATAGGGGTTGCAAATATTCAACTGGACGTCCAGCAGGAGGAGAATTAAATTCTGCCTGATCCACCGGGTACAATGAATTAAACGCACCATATGCTTCAGACCGATTACAATAGAGGGATTTTCTAAACTACGTTATCGTAGACGAATTTTCATTCATGCACAGATGTATAGGATTGATCAGACTGAGAAAAATATACATGTTCGATAAACTGTATTTTCCCTACTTACTGTACAAGGTCAGTAAGGCTACCGAGCGTCGGCAAATTGTCTTCGGTTGATTGTGTTTTGGTAAGCTAGTTCTGACTGGGAGTTCGGTAGGCTATTGCATACAGGTCCACTAACAAAATAGAAATCGAATCAACATGTGCATTGCGTTAACGTAGACCTGCGGTTTACCCATAGTTGGCCACAGCAAGAATATCTATAGGCCATTAGATGTCCACCAACGCCTTTACCACATTGTTGCTAGTGGTGCCGAACATTCGTAATCGATGTAAAACAAGGCGTAACCTGCGGAGTCCGGACAACAACTCCCCGCTGTTTCGAAACGTGTAGCCTAGCTGTAAAAACTACATAAACTACGTTTATAGCTTTATTCGCCAGTTATCGCGGAAGACTGAATAATGCTGTGAATGCTCTTGGAGAGGTCTGCCTCGTGACTGATCACTCTAGAACAGGAGGAGCTAGATTTCCTCGGAGTGGCAATAACGACCGAGACAGTTACATTTGCAAGACCCATACAACAGCGGAGGACCTAGTTGACACATTTTGAACAATCCCCGTCAACACCGTACACTACCCATTACCCCGGGGGTCGACGCTAGCCAGTGTATGTACGCGCCCAAGCCGTGATTGCTGGCGTCCTGAAGGCAAGAGTGAGGCACGGCAGCCCCGGGGTCCCCGCGTGTCGTGAAGTGAATCGCAGTTCGCTGAAATGAAATGAGGCTCAGAAATGGAACGCTTGCCACTGCGATTATTGTCTTCACGTCGTTTCTCAGCCTGTCTTGGTACACAGCCTGGCAGAATGGTAAAGGTAGGTTAAACGTACCCATATACACACCTACATGTTAATAACGTAAATGTATTTTAGTAACGGTTAATCTACTGGTGTGTGTAGCCGTCTTTTTTGACATGTAACATTATCCTGTCACGCTGCTGTTGTACAGTAGTTGTCAGAATGTGAATGTTTTACATTTGGAAGAAATCACATTAGGGACAGCCACTAACCTGTCTATCTAGTGTATTCATACCGGAATAGGCATCCATGTCTTTTTTAAACATTTCTCTATCAGAATGTGTTGATCTTTTTTTATTAGCATGAAGATCAAGGTAAAGATAGATTACGTTCTGTTAAACCATCTACTCGATTCTAATTTATTTTGTGTGGCCATTCAGTGTAATGTCCAGCTGTACAGTTTAAAGCACTATTATACTTATATTTGTATTCTAATATGCATGCAAGTTAGTGTAGCAGATGTGTGAAGGTTTAACTACAATTATCCAAAAGCTTTTCTGGTAGGCTATATCCTACTGGAGTGACTACATACACTCTTTCCAGGGTCAAACAAGTAGGTTATCTTAACGTGGGTAGGGCATTGTGCCTACTATACATGTTATCAGCATTTATAGCCTTAGATCATTTCATGCATAGTTTACTTTTTTTCTTTTCTTTTGTCGTCCTGATCCTATGTTTATCAGCTCAATGCTATCCAAAGCAGGGTGAGACATTTTCATGTCCAGAGTTGCCAGACAACCATAGTATGCTAGGGACTAGTGATGGTGCCTTTGCTACCTGTTTATAGTGTTGAACTAGTAAATCATCACCTTCCAGGCAGGTTTGTGGGTGTATATAATATAAACACACACACACTCAGGACTATTTGTATACGGCTTTACTACTAACTACTTGTATGACAGAAGAAACAAGAGTATGGGCCCCTACGATTTTAATCTTGAATCTTTTTAAATATGTAATGGCCACATTGTTTCTTTAGTAAAATTGTATTGTTGGCATTGCTAATTAAACCATACATAATTTTGATACACATCCTCCCAATCTTTAAACAGTATTTTATCACAAAGTGCAATATTCAGATATCGTTGTTTACCGCTGAATAGATGCATTCGCATACATAAATTACAGAAGCCCTATTAGGATTAGGTTGAGGTTTTTACTCTGAAGGGGTTGACTAATCCCATGTATTTGCATACTGCATGTTTTTCACACTGCATGTTTTGCATACTAGGGAAGTTGAGGTTTTGTAGACCATTGCATTTAATGGGTTTAGGTATTTTGTATATGGTATCAGGTACCCCCTCAAGGATAGTCATTGTGCCCCATACAATAGCTCAATGATGCTCTCATTTTGTAAGGGAAATAATTGTTTTAGGAGAAACACATGGGTTTGAATGCCATAGCATAAACATGTAATACCAGCCACTATGTACTTGGTAGAGGTTAGATAAGCCAAAAATGAAATGTGTACATGTAATTTCAATGGCCAGGCAAACTAAAGGCAATTTGTCTGCGTTTTTGTCCATTCCTATGCCTCCTACTGTTAGCCTTGTCTGTGCTCTTTGTCACTTGACTGCTGGGAACCAGAGCTATGCCAGTCAGCTGTCCAAACACTCAACACTGAATGACTCTTTGGATTTGCAGCCCTCTGTTCAGAATCTACCATATCACCCTGCTTGTATGTTCTGCCCACAAGTGTACACCTCTGCAGTTGTTTAGCAGAATACATGTCAACAATGGCCCTGGGGAATGGTGGATGGAAGTGATTCTTTTGATTCTTTTGATGCAACGAAAGCATTTATGAATGCAGAAATGCCGGATTTGCTGGGACTGCGGGAACAAGTACACTTCCGTTTTGAGTATGTCCTCCTCAAAGCCCTTCTTTCTGTTATCCAGTTTATCATCTTTTTTAACTGCTAAAGAACTCCTACTGTATTTTTATTTTGGGACCTGGCCTTTTGTGAATTCATTCTATACACAATGGTCCCAAAATAGACCAAGAATAGAGACATTATGTCAAGGGACAAAGTGTCAAGGCAGATAAGACATTTATGATTTTCCATTAGGAAGCGCATAGGAAAGAGAATGGGAGTGTCCACTTGCCCGTTTTGTAGTTTGCTATTGCAAGTGGCTCTGTTTCAGACCATTCTCTGATGCAACGGTAGGGCAGCTTGCCAGATCTACTGTATGCAAAGTGTCCTAGAGGGAGGACAAGGGAACGGGTGACCGGCTAAAGGCTCAGACTTCACCAGAGAGAGGACAGAGCTGTAGGAGAGAAGAAAGAGTGGATTAAAGTGCTCTGAGACTAATACTTTTTTTTCATATTGGGGGGAAGCGTGCATGCATGCACAGCTTGTTTAGACCTTGTACTATAAAGCATGAGCTGGTCACTGTAAGTCACTATAGCTTTTTGTAGTTGCTTGTGAGATCCTTGTCCACACAGCTCATCATTCAGCCATGTGACCCAATCATTGCTGGACAAATTCTCCCGAGTACACACACATTCTTTCTGTGTCTTCAACAAGGCCATTGTTAGGCTTGATCTGTGCCCTGCTGGTAATCTAAAGACATTCACTGAGAATCAGTAAGGAAGGTGAGATTAGCAGTTGGACTTTGAAAAATCCCAAAGGAGTAAATGATGTATCTGTCTGTTTGGGCCGTTTATAAAATATACTGTACAAAGCTAGACTGAGGTAGGAAGGCTGGAATTTACTGCCAAGTGAAAATTGTAAAAAGAGGGCCATGTACAAAATGAGACCAGGGGGAAGTATGCACAGTTATTATCTCTCCTAGCAATGAGACAGTATCACTCACCTACTCTTGAATCTGCTTGCATTTTGCTCTAGGAAATTTCCACCCAAATCAATACTACTACTGCATGTGCACTTTTTCGTTCCATGTGTTGATGTGTGCTGCTACTATTTCCAAATTGGACACAAGAATAATGTGGGTTTGCACAAGATTTTTCTGAAATGTACATTTGTATTTAATTTTTCAGCAAACAGCCAAACCAATGGCCTACCGGTATTCCCACTTTTGTCCTGGAATCCGTCTGAAGTTTATGCTTGGGAACATCTGCCCTACTTAAAGATAATGACTCGTACAAATGGTTTGTCTTGCTCAAGGCAGCTGTAGGACTGCATTGGTGGCAGGTGCACTGCATGGGTGGGGAGACTATTTGCACACAACTACAAATGAGCATGTTGGTGCATGATGTAGCCTATATTATTCAACATGATATTCTGCAGGAATCTATTACCCAAAATGACTTGATTACTTGCAGCAACTTTGACAGACCAAACTTGCATCCAACTTGCTTCTGATGTCATTGATTGGGTTTAGACTGCTATTTCTGTAGTTGGACATCACTCCAGATCATTACTCTCACAATTTCAGGGAAATTGGATAACCTTCCATAAATATAAGATGATATGGCAACGCTGAAAATACAAAAAAATTGTTCTCAGCCTAATGCCACTTTTTTTTACAGATTGCCTTATGGAGCGAGAGTACTATCCTAGTATTTATCGAGAGGAGAGAAGGAAGGGTAGGCAGGTTTAGGGCTTGTACGTGTTAGCTAATAGGCTATATTACACATGGCATACATTACCAAATCAGTGATTATATGGCACTCTTAATGTCAGCCATAAGGCTGTTTTTGGGAGGCATTTTTCTAGTGTTACAACTGCGTAGATGTATATAGTTGTGGTCATGGGAACTAAGGGACTGAAGACTCGAGGATTACTGCACACCTGTGAACCTTATGATTGATTACCAACTTTGCTAACGTTATAATTCTTTCCACTTCATCATAATACAATGACTGATATTGTTCAGCCTATTTTTATGTTGTTTTTTTACTCAAAATGTTGATCAACATTACTATTGGACAAAGATGGTACACGGATAAAAGGTGTGTTGTTGTGTTTTATTTTATTTTTATATATATATATATATAAAATGAGAGAGAGGGAGAGAGGAAGTTTCTTTTTAAATAGTTCATACCTGTTTTGATTTCAGGAAGAATGCCTTTTGACTGACTTTAAAGTAGTGCACATACCGGTATGTAGATTAACAAGTCTATTCTAACTGTAGACTTGTTTGTTCAGTGCCAAATTTGGTCTGTTTTGCTCACTCAGTTTTTGTTTTAATCTGCATGATGGTATAATTTAATATGCCATAACCAAAACAATGGGCCTCACCGATACCTTCCTAAGTTTCTTCTTAAATGTGTTAAAGTTACTAAGAAAAGTCTACGACTGATTAGCGACGTCTTCTTAAATAGCAGATTTGTTCGCAGGTGCGTTCTCAGAATGATGAATCCCAATGTCTTCATACGTTGAAAGCTTGTGCACCTTGCTCCTGTTTTAGAATAGGTCAACGCCTGTTGATTCCCATAAAAAGGCATGAGATGGCAGGGCCGTGTGCACACT
>JAODUG010024231.1:0-20556 GCA_027564795.1 Aphredoderus sayanus
TATGAAAGTAGTTCAAGAACGTTGCAAATGTTTGAGGAAATGAGAAGTTCAGTAAAAACTTTCATTAACACCGAACACACCATGAGTTTAGGTAACTGTTCATTGTTGGAATAACAGTAGATGCTACCCAGGGAGAGGGGCACTCACAGTCTAACCTTTGTTACTTTTTAACACTGGGTTAATTAGGGTTTATTACCATTTTAAGAGTTCCTTTAAAATGGCCAGCATTGTAGTATACTTTCCCTTTACCACACTACACTGTGGTAAAGGATCCACACCAATAACAAGAGACCATATTTAATATTAGCAACCCTCATGAGATTGTAATATTCATTATTTGTGTTTTCTGTTATACCAATGAATGAGCAAAAATATATGAAGCCTGTGTCTGAAATCACCATATAGGCCTACAGTATAGGAATGTTTTATTATGACCAATAATAAACAAGATTTTGCTAATTTAACTATGTCTACCAAGTGAAACTGTCAGTAACATATGAAATAGGTTTACAGATTAACAATAGTGTTGAATACTTGTTGACTGATTGACCTCAAGAGTCCATGTAATTATTCAATATCACTATTAAGAAAGATAGTATTTTAGCATTAAATATGATCAAATCATGCTATCAACCACTATGGCTGGTGTGAATTAGTTAGTCATTAATACATCTCATTAACACATCGTCAGATATACAGGTAGTTTAAGGACATTTATATTTTCAGAAACGTAAAACATTTCTGCTGCCTGCCACTCATCTCTAGGCTCATGTTCTGGACTAGAGCCAGTGCTCAGAAGTACTTCTTGTCTAGCAGCTTGTTCAACATTTTCTCCATGTGAACATAAATTGTGGCCATATTAAGTGTGTTTTTTAAAAGCAGGTAGGAACCTCCCAGAGCAGCCCCTGTGATCAGAAACATCAGGCTATGGTTGATCACCTGAGAGAGAGAGAAAGAAAACATTACAGCTTTGAACATCCTTTCAAGATTAAATTCATTGTAAAAGTAGTTAGTCTGGTTCTTGTTCAGATGAATTCAACAAGGCCCTCTGATATCATCCCTTTTCAAGTGTATTGGATAATTATCACAGATGGCTTCAGATTTCACATCAAAGAGTTTGACTAACCATCTTAACATATTAAACGGTCTGGATTTGAAAAAGCAAGGTAACATACAGTGTAGGTACATTCTTTCAGAGTAATTTTGATTTTCTCATGCTTGCTGAGGATTATAATATATACTGTATGTCAACACATGAAATGTCCTCCTAAATGTAATACCTTGTCTTGCCAATGCCAGCGATTTACTGCTTCATGGTATCTTGTCCTGGTAAACGTAACCTAAACACAGCAGAATAACTGACTGAAATACATATTCTGAAAGATTACACATGAAATGTATTATCTGGAGACACTTGCCATTGTGTATAAAGGAACTATTGTCTGTGGCATCAGGAAGTGCAGGGTATTAACAAGGTGTTTGCGGAGGAGGAACCATTTGGAGTTGACATGAGCCCGCATCTACAACACAAAACAATAGCTCAGTTAGTGAAAATAACTTAGGAAATGAATCCATTTAAAAAGGTATCAAGGGTTCAGTTCTTTGTCATTTCCTGTTTGCAAACATTCCTAAGTCATACCACTCACACTTCAACCAACTGTTGAGTTAGTCCTTCCTTCAACTTTATAGTTTAACTACAGCCAGGAGATAAATGTACAGTATAACTGCAGTCACATGTAGAAACTCCTACACTATGGTGTTGTTTTCTGTGAGGGTCTTATAATAGCGACACATAGGCCAATTATACCCACCTCTCAGTTGATAGTAATTGTACAATTGTCTTCATATTATATTATATTATATAATTCATATAACTGTGGCTCAATGATTGCACAAGTAGTTACATTGCTCTCAGCCAATCATTTCAATCACCTCAGGTAATGAGTTTGAAAATAATCAACAGTTAGAAAGAAACCGTAGAAAGAAGATGATACCGTAAGTACACTATATGCTTGAGTGATGGAAAAGCAGAGAGGTTTTACAAAGTGAATCTGATAATGAGCAGACAAACATTACTTCAATGTAGTTGTACATGGCCAGGTCTGCAATGGCGTGGTCATCTGGAACACGCACTCGCGAGTACTCTGGCAGTACAGCACCTGGTAACAGACAGAATATAAAGAGAAATCAAATGACTAGGCCTATTGTTTGCTTTGCTGTTCATTACATTTGATTTCAACTCATTCGGAATACTTACTCAGGTCCTCGTTGAACTGATCCATTATCTCATCAAACACAAGGCAGTCCTCAAAGCCCTGTAGAACACATTAATTGAAGATAAACAAGTCTCCCATGACCACTCTTCGTCCCTTTGTCCTCTTGCATTTACTCACAGCATTCATGCCTTGCCCGTAGAAGGGCACGACAGCATGGGCCGCATCACCCATTAGCACACACTTGTCACCAATGTGATACGGGGAGCACTTGACAGACACCATGGGCTGGGCAGGCAACCGGAAGTAGTCCCTCTTCAGAGCATCACTCCAAATAAGACAAAAATAAAACTAGAGTCAAACATACTGGTATTGAACCTATTGGGAAAATAGCTGCTGGCTAATCATGTTTTAAATGCTGTTTTGGATTAACTGGTTAGACCACCGTTTGAGGAAATATTGATGACTCATCCTGCACTTTTTAAAATCATCTTTACATTTGAAGGTAATGGGTTATGTGTGTGTAACATATCCTAAATGCTATTCGCTATTGCAAGTCACTATATACTACGATATATAACTGTCTGCTTTGATTGCCAAACTGTGGGAGAGATAACTGGAGAACGGACAGTGATGGAAAGAAGTATCAGGTCGCTTACACTCCGATTAGCGGTATGGCATCTGGAAATTGTTTCTGGAAAAACGCTATGACATCCTCTCCGGTGGTGATCTTCTCAAAATCATCAAAGGGCATAAAGAGGGTGCACGTGAAGGTTTTGTCCTGAGATGGAAAATACACACATTAATTGCTTTCTTCATTCTGCAAATGCACATTTTAAGCAGTAATGTGTATTTATTGGCCTAGTGTGTACTATGCATGTTTACAGTATGCAAGGAAATACAATGGGGCAACATAGGAGGTTTTCATAAAGAACTGAGCATGCTTGGTAAGCAGATATTTGATTTGACTTATTGATATGGGATGAATCACCAACATATAATAACCCGTCTCCCCACAGTGAAAAGATGAATGGAAGGAATGGTGTGGGCTTGCCATTATCTGCCCAGTTGGTGAAGCATGAGCATCAGGAAGGAGCCCCCCAAAGGACCACTTAGGAGTGTCTCTATCGCCACAGAAACAAGGCCTTGTGTACCCTTGTGTGAATGTACTCCATACTTTCTGACTTTCTCTCACCTCACTATAGAGAGCAAAACTGTTGTGCTGAACGCATGATTGAGTCATGCACAAGCATCACTGTAGTTAAGGGAGCAAATAAACAAACTGGACAGAACACAAAACGTGGAAATGAAAGACAGAAAGCATTGTGATTAGCAATGTATTTCATATTATAAAATACAGCTATGATAGATAGGTATTATATAAAAAACAAAATTACAAGATACAAACAATGAATAAGTAAAATTTAAAAAATGAGAAAAATCGTAAAGACAAGAAATTAGATAATAGTAAATAACTAAAAGATATAAGCATTAAAATTAAGAAAATGCTTACATTTGATAAAAATACATTATTAAATATTTTTAGGAAATCAAGTAGAGCCGCATTTGACTACAGAATGGTGTAGTCAAGAAACAGCAGTCAAGAAAACAATAACTTCCCACTCACCAAGTTAGGCAGTGCTATCATCATGAAGGTATTTCGTGGCCAGATGTGTAGCAAGTTTGGCTTCATGGCGAACTGTTGCCAAAACAAAAACAGATTCAGTACCATCATTTGACTGCACATATTATGCAGGCAACACTACTAGTTTGCGAGATACACAGAGACACTGCAGAGGCAAAACGGAGGACTGACCTCTCCATTGAGGGGAGGCATGGTGAGCTCCAGATAGCCATGCGGGATATATGTCTGGCTGTAGTTATAGCGACTGCATCGAAGGAACTGTTTCCGGACAGCAGAGAAGGCACCATCACAGCCAACTATAAGGTTTGCGCTGATCTCTTCCTTAGAGCCATCAGATCTTAGAAAAAGAGGCATTCCCATTCAAGACTTATCAAGCCAATTATATTGCCGCCGTTTCTGCAGCACAGTGATATATGATTAGTGCCTAGTCCAAACGTACATGGATATATTTTAAACGTGATTTTCCTGCTTTGTTTTTTTTATAAATGCAATAATATAATAAATTAATAATAACATTTATAAAAAACCCTGTCCATACAGTATATAATTCTAGCCACTGGGAGGTACTATAGAGTAAATATACTTGTTGCAAATGTATCTGATTTATGTACTCCCACACTGAGGCAGCAAATGCAACGCAACCGTTTTAACGCAGTGCAAACCCTCCGAAAAGCCCTGAAAAGTCACTGACATCAAATGGAGTAAATCATCAATGGAGTTTCATTTGATGTTTGACCATTGTGTGATTATGCTTATTCCCAGCCTGGAGGTACTTTTCCGCTAATTTGGTTGTACATTTTCCCTTACGTTTAACTGAACGACATCCAATTACAGACTTAATAACAATGACATATACAGTACAACGTCCCAGCATACATTTCTGTGTGTGTCTGTGAATTGGCTAACCATTTACCTGGCAAAGGTCATTAGCCCACTTTCAGTACTCCAGTCCAGAAGTTTATGATCAAAGTTCAACTTTGCATTTGGATATGTCTCTGCCTCTTTGGTAACAAAGAAACTATTACTCAAAGATTTTACATCACACATGCATGCATGATATATTCTTCTTCACAACTTCGTTTTACAAAATACACCAGACCTAGCTAGCAGGAACCAACATAAATATTTTAGGGTCTGACTTCTTGCTAAATAAAGCTTAATAAATAGTCAGTAAATAGTCACAATTATTAAATTTGAGATGAGAAATGTCATACCGTTAACTGAAACTAAAAAAGGTAGAGTCAGTAATTCTGGAGCTTGTTTATATTTGAACTCAATAAAACAAAAGTGCCATAGGGTGCTCCCTCAGAAGGTTCACCTTACAAATTTGACATGCATTGACAAGGCTAGGACACGTGTGTGGTGCAGTCTGTACCACTTTGTGTTTTCATTTACAGAGCCATGGCTGTGTACTAACACCTGGTTATTCTTTCAGCATGCACACAGAAAGGGCAGCTTGCAGGCCTTGAGCAGCTATTCACAGAATTTGACAAAAACACGTGTTCGCTTACTGACAATACTATACCTGACTATACTTTGAGAATGTAAAGAATTTTAGTTTTTTTTATACATGTATTATTTTTATATATTATCAAATATTATTTTTATTTTATAATTTATATGAACACATTTTAAAACACAGACGTTATTTGTATTTAAATGCAGCATTGAATTTACAAATGTTTAAACATGTTCGTGATTGCGCCATCCTTCCATGCCTATCAATAACCAACCTATTTGACTGTTTGTTGAATGGTTAAATGCAGTCTCATAGTCCAGCATAGTAAACAGTCAGGCACCCATAGACGCACCCAGGTCTGTTAATAACAGAAACCTTCATAACAGACTACATTATCACTAACCCTAGCCATAGAAGCTTCATTAAAAGGCAGGCAAAGTTGTGAAGGAAAAGTACACAGGAAATAAAAAAATTTTAAAGTAAGGATCATTTTAGCTAACTGTAAATGAAGTGTGTTCAAAAGGCTTCTCGCAAATGTTTTCAACTGCTGGACATGGTTTAAATTGAACAAACATATTAAATTAAATACTCTAATACTTATGAAATACAATATAGTATTTCTGCAGAAAATAGTGGTACAAAACATTACGAAATAGCGAAAGATGGCTTCAGAGTCTAAATAAAGCATTTAGAATCTTACCTGTGAGTAGCTCTTTATTGAGATTGGCTCTGTCTACTGATAGAATGTACTGAAAGCAGATAAATATGTCAGCACAGAAGAATTATAAAGAGAACAAAAAAATAGAAGCACAGCATTGCAACAATGAATGGAATAGAATGCATCTAGAATTTTGTCCAATAAAAATGTCAGCCTCCCAGTGAAACATATTTTCAGTTCCCCCTAATGATCGTATCACTTTTTCACAAGCCTAATGTTAAATCAATGCCATGCAAGTGTGAGTGTACTGTATACAGTATGTGTGCATGTGTGCATGCTTGTGCTTGCATTCATTGTGAAGTCATAGTCAACACATCTATATATTTTGCTGTAATTACAATATTTTTCTTTGGTCTGTAGATTGTTATTTAAGACTATAATACCCATGTGACCATGCATGTGACAGTACTCAGCATTGGTAAATAATACATACCAATGAATGACATCAGTGCATTTGTGAAGTCAGTGATGGAGACTGATAATCCGACAGCACAATGCCATGACAGAGAGACGTAGTGATTCATTCACTAGGCACTTCACTGTCTATCTGTCTATCACATGCTGACCAATACACTGTACAGTACATAGTACATTAAGTGTGTAACGGTGACCAGCTGGTAGCAGTAAGTTAAACCTCACTCTCCGACACCTCATGCATGCTAGGGCCCATTGGGTTTTAGCGTGTCTTGTAGAGCGTCCACTCTCTACACGGGAGAGCCGAGTCATGGATGAGCTCAAGCGTAAGAGACCAAATGGCCAATAGACAACTCCCTGGAAACCTTTGCTGATGAAGTGTCTCTTGCAAATGTACATCCTGGGTTACAAGCTTGTCTGAACAGGTTTTCCCCTCAATGGGAGCAAATGGTAATATCCCTTTACATTTGCTATAGTCAGTCTATAGAAACTGGTCATATTTATTTTGATTGTTTACAATGTTATGTTATCTTAAACAATGAGCTGTGATTATATGAATGAAGATTAATATATTTGTCAATATGTAATCTGACTGCATGCCATTTTTTTATTGATTACTTCAGACTATGTTTAATATGTGTATATTTTATACTTTTGATGGAGTCATTAGCTATCTGACGTTTGAAAGGGGTGACTTAGCTAGTTGTATCATGCTGAGTATCTTGAAATGTGTGGAAGGGTATAATGGAAGGTTTACCTGGCCTTTCTTTCCATAAGGGATGGACGTCAGTTTTCCACTGAGCGAATGGATCATTCTGGCATGCATAGGGATTCCCTTAGAGACTATCTGTGGGAAAATGAAATAATACTGAAAGTATTTGATGCTGCCTGCCAGAACGAGCCTATAACAAGATACACTGGCCGCCTCACACCTGGTCCATTAAATGTAGATCAGCAAACGTATTTTTGACCATAGAAATATTTTAAACAGGCAGCATGCATACTTCCCTGGAGCTTGGACACACGTTAGCTTTTCATCAATAAGAACACAGCTGAACAGCAACAACAAAGCTACATAGGATAATAGAAATATATGGATGCCCACAGTTCCCCTAAGGGAAGGGAAGATTTGTGGTACCTTTTCCTCCATTCCCACATGCTTCAGAGCCTGCCGGCCCCTGTGGGACAGGGCAAGATTGATGCTTCTTCCCCTCACAATTTTGGCTCTACGAATATCTGACAGAGAATAAGAAATAAAAAGTATGAAAGTAGCTGCATAAAAGCTTGGTAAGCTAGGTATATGTTCACACAGAAAGGTTGTGAGAATGTTAATAGTAGCATAGGCTTCATAGTTTCACATTCAGTGCAACAAGACAACTTCACCTTCACGAGATTCAAAGACCTCCACTTCAAAACCTCTTTTGGCAAAGTAGCAGGCATTCAATGCACCAACCTTTAATTAGAAATGTATATTTCTCAATTAAAATTTCCCCTTTTATAAATGTAAAATGTGTAAATAATAAATAAAACCAATTTATACAAGTAAATGAATAGTACAAAATGTAAGCCCAGTAGACCACACAATCTGAACAATAGGCTATTGGTTTATTTACCTAATTTGCATATACAAGTGCAGGTTAATGACTTAAATTAATGACTTTGGCTGCTTACATCAAGCTTTTTTGACAATACCCAATAGCCTAAAAAGCTTAAATGTTTAACTTAACTGTAAACTTTTAAAAGTACAACCTTGGCTAAATACACACTTGAATGAATGAAAATGTCTTACCAAACCACCTCCCACTACAGCTACAACTTTTTTATTAGTTGGTTTGCCAGCGGTGTCTTCCATTGTAAACCTATTTGCTGGACGTACACTTGCAAACATTCCAATAAAAGTAGGAATAGTCTTTTATAATCAGCAGCAAAAGGTTTGAAGGGAGGAGCAAACAGATCATGCTGGTCAACTTCTCTTTTTTCAACTAAACACAAACACAATGCTTCCTGTATGAGATGTCAGGGTTCAACAGACACCATGCACTAGTCTATAGCAAATCAGTGCAGTAATATTGTAATAAGTGAGCCGCATTAAAAACGCAGTCTTGCCATCAGGCCTTGTAATAATCACAATCCATTTATCTGTGCAATGAAATTACATAGACTCAGAATAATTGATATAAATTGCGTCATGTTTCAATATGACTATTCAATTAAACATGCTAGTTATATTATACAATCATTTAAATGATTCAGTCTGAACTCTAAAATATGTTGTATATGTGTAGGCCCCAGAACTACATATAAGAACGGTAGATCCACGATTTACAATAACAGCACACATACTCACGCTCAAATACAAAAGGCTGATGGAAACATAGTTTCAGACATCAGATGACTGCAGGGATCTGGTTTAGGCTACTTTTAAACATAATCCAGTACTACTGAAGGTCGGCCGAATACTGTTTCTGCCTACACATCTGGATAGGCACGAAAACTTTTCAGCGCCGATTTGAATGGTAAAAAACACCTCTGTCGGTGTAGCGCACCTATTATAATTGCTACAATTTGCTAGGAGGATAATGTTCCCAGTTACCATTTTTCGAATACATTTCATTTCAGAACGAGACAGCATACATTTAAAATGATAAGATAGTAACGACAGCGAAATACTCACAATATGTAAATTATTGACAAGCAGCTAAATATTTAATACAAGTCATTGATCGATAGGCGTACTCGTCACGCTCATTACACGTAGCAAACGTCATTGAAAGTAGGCGTAGGTTTTTGAGGAAACGCGTTGTTCGGTAAATAAAGTTAATTGAACGTGACAAACGTCCAGTCCACTGAACGCACCAAATGTGGTTGTTATATTGAAGGTTTAGCTGAACGTCAGTCGACAGCCTTCATTCTCATTAATGATAATAGCTTAACTATAGAACAATAATACATCTTACTTTGATATTCCATGTAATCCTCAAGAAACTTGTTAGACATGTGTGTAACTTTAGATTTTAATGATGATGAAAAATATGATGAAAAATATGAGTTCATGCCAAAACCTCTAGTTTACACAAAATGTGTCAAACAGACCCGTATTGACTTACAATTCGAAATTCATGATTGTACCAATTTTTTGCATGTCAAAAGTATTATCTCAAACATTATTCATTTATTGGAGGCACACAGTTTTCAGTGCTGAATATATTATCAATATACATCGCTAATTATGTTTTACAACGTGCATGTCAAAGTCTGGGATTAGGTGGGATTAAGCGAACTGTCTGCTCTCTTAGTCGACGTTTTGGAAGGGGGGAAATGGGCAGGTATGCGCTACTTTAACAAGTCATGGCAATCACTGCCGACAAACAAGGACTGGGGTCTCCTGTACAGCAGTGGTCAGAGCAGGGACCATGAACCATGGATTTAGATTTGAAGCAATGTAAATATTAAAATGTTCTCAATCTTAAAATACACAATTTTCATCATAAGAAACAATTGTTTGGCAATGTTAATGCAGCACTATGGACTATTCTAATAGAAATCTAATGATTATTTTACCATAAGGTGGCGCTATAGTAAAAAAACATGGGTTACGGTCAGGTGGACAATATCAGGATCTATCAGGCCTCTCAATATTGCAGTTTTGAACATAAACATGTTAAAAAATCACGTTTTTCCCATTATAAATGATGTCTTGTAAAATATTGCATTCATGCAATCCCATTGTTAAAAAATAGGTGCTATACATAATACATATAGAAATAATACGTTAACCCTCGTAATGTACTCAGAAATATTGAATTTGGCCACACGTCTTAGGTTTAGGTTCTATCTGCCACAAAGAGCTATTGATTTGGGTCATTTTGACCCAGAGGACATTACGAGGGTTACTAAATACACACAGCACTGGCAATAAAGAGATCTACACAATCAGACACAATCAAATGTTGCCATCTTGTGGCACAATAAGATAGCACTAAAAAACTAATAAAAACATACCACTGACACTATAGAGAACTACACAATCAGATGTACAGATATCAGGATCACAATCCTTCTTGTGTATGTCTTGCACAAGAAGGTAGTAAATTTGAAACTCGAGGACAACAGGAGGGTTACAATTGAAAGACTCCTGTTTTGTGGGCTACAATATACACACCAGACAACATAACCAGTAGAGGCAAGCATGTAGGCCTATATCAGGCTGTACATTTATTTGTTGAGGCTTTTTACACTGTGCCGCTGGTGCTGTGAGGAATGGTGCTAGTGCTGTGAGTAATCTCACCAGGATTTAGTAATCCTGGTGAGATTACTCAATGCTTCTACCTGCGTTTCACATTAATTTTCAAAATCACTGGTTTATCTTTGCGGATTTGGTCGTTCTGGTATGATAGGCTATTAGTGATGCAGCTGCCCTCTTTGGTAATGGTAGCCACCCTGCAGTGAGTGTAGGCCTACTAATAGTAGTGGGCTACTCTACTGCTCTACTTACAGGCCATGGGGCGCGACTACAAACCTGCTACAAACCCGTGTGCAGGTTGGTGGAGCGCCATTTGTAAACTATTGCACGCGTGCAGGTAATGTGTGCAAGTCTGTATACACGTGCGCTGAGCGCTCTGGTTTGGTTCGGTGCAGACAGGGAAAGCAAGTCTGATACTTTGAGCGCATCACGTTTCCTGTCCTTTCTTGAATATCATGTGATCTGAAATGCGTTATCTTCTGCACTATTCTCTAGTAAATACGTTCTCTTCGCCCGCCCTTAGCTGGAGAGCCCCCTGTGTAGTAGCCATAGAGTAGACCTAATAACGGTATAGCCAGGCTGCGAAACCGGTGTGAATCCTTCAATGCTTGTGAAGTCAGCTCTAATTATGCATTGCGTAGCACGGGTGTTGTATGCACAATTTAAGTAATATTACTTTTTTTGTTGCATACCATTATATTGCCACTTTACACTTGTAAAGCTAGTTGTGACTATGTTCACTTTCAGTTACGATAATTGTTATCTCATTCTAGATTATGTACAGTATTGTGTAGACTGCAGACTAATTTAACATGAATATTGGGGACATTGTACAGTAGGCTATATAAAGCCCTGCAGGCACGTGCCAAAAATCCATGATCCACCCCATATGCTGCTGTAACATTAGGCTGCTCTATAATAGGCTATTATTTTCTGTAGAAATTCTCATAATCAAGGCAGACATAAGTGTAATGTAAGAGGCCATACAAACAAGAATTACACCAGAACAGAGCCAGTAAAAATTGTTACCATAGGCCTTAACAATAATTTCCTACAAACAAAAACATATCCAGTGTAATCCAAGTTGAGGTGACTTGATTTAATTGTAGATATCAGTGTTCACATATTCTGTGTACTAGTCAGTACTTTATTTAAATGTACGCCTTTTGGTGACTTTAGCAAAGTCCTTATCTGCCTCCAGTGTCATACAAAATAAAGACTTTACAGTTGGAACAAAAGAATACATTAGAACTTTGTCTCCCTTTAGTGGCCATGCAATTAACAACAACAAATTATTTCACGCGCAGGATATTTAATCGATTACGCAGAACTATCAAAATCGAAATAACATCAAGGTGATGCATTACTATTTCACATCTAAATCGTGTTCAAATATATTTAACTGTCCAGAATGATAGATAATAGCATTTAATCAGTAAATGCGAAACATAATCTCACACGCACGCGTTGACTTCTGAAATCAACTACTTCTGTCTGTTCCAATATGGCGCTGTAAAAGAGCTTGTGTTTTCCGTCGATGCAAAGTAATGTTTAGGTCTTATAAGCGGTCGTCACAGTTTACCAGACATCTTCATTTGATTGAGAAACGGTTCAAGATTTTAGGCAAGTATTTTACTATAAAACATTCACTAGATTGTTAGATCGGAATAAGGAAGCTAACACAGGCAGCATTAGCAGTACTGTACTGTAAAGCTAGATCACCGGCCGGCTTATTGACCTTTTAGCACCACTCACACTAACGTTAGCACCCTTAGCATTAAAGCTAAATAGGCGGTGATCATAGTGCTGCATTGTATTTAACAAGAAATTCACCATATTTAAACCACTTTCGTTTTTATAAGCATTTTACGAAAATAAGGAATTGTGCATGCTATGCCGTAACTAGTAAATCATTGTTTAGACAATTCCTCCTGACTATCGTTGTGGGTTTCTCTGTTTGCTGTTCTAAGCTACAGTGACTGAGTATTTACAGTATTGTACGTCAGCATAAATTCCAGCTACGCAATTTGTTGGATTCTTACGTTTATGTCGGCTACTCAACCAGGTAACAGAAATACATGTTGTTTTATTTCATTGATCTGCTGGTTACTGTAACGTGGCTGTGCAGGCCCCTGTAAAGGCATGTATGGATTAACGGTGACAATGCGCATCGTATGTTCTATTAGTATAATGTAAATTATCTCTAGATTACTTAACTACTAAGTAACTAACAAACAACTTTTAAACAGGGGACAATTGCAGTTAGTTGTCATGGCTTCACTGGATCGTTATGTTAGCAGATAGATGTCCGTGTATATCGTTTAACAACTAGGCTTTTTGTTATACAAAGCCGTGAGGCAACAATAACAAGTGGGATGTAAATTACTTTAGCCTATAACAATTGTTCTCATAGTGATTAGTCGCCCAACTCTGGTGTATGGTGTTCATACCATATAGTTCTATGGTTCATACAGAGTTTTGTTAATTTGACCTGGACAGTATCTTATTGTTTAAATACATTTACATTAGAACCATTGTACTGCAGGCTCGTGTCATCCTTGCCCCTCAGAATGACTGATCCAGTTGTGAAGAGGGTTGTGAGTGATATAATCCGCTCTCCCGAGGACAAGCGGGTATACAGAGGTCTGGAGTTCACAAATGGCCTGAAAGCTCTGCTCATCAGTGACCCAACAACAGACAAGTCATCAGCAGCTTTGGACGTCCAAATAGGTAAATCTCTCAGCTCAGGTAGCCACAAAGAAAATGCATCTATTAACCACAATTAAATAAGGAACTTACCAATTAAATTGAATAAAAGAGAATATATTGGTATTGGGACTGCACTGTCTTTATTCTGATTATAAAAAGAGAAAAAAGTAAATGATGCTGCATGATATCAGTCATTTCTACCCATGTTGTAATTCTCACAAACTAATGTATTGTACTTTCAAATGATTCATCTGACAGATCTTTAAACTGCTACAGCCTAATATGAGGGTTAGGGTTACATTTTAGTGCATCATTTTAGTCTTGTATCTGTTGCCTAAAGTTACATGTCTGAAGCATTTACAGTAGGTTAACAAATGGCAATTGCATATGGCACATCAGAGAACTATTGAAGAAAATGAGCCAGACTGGAATAGTGCTAACCTTTCTCTTCTACCTCAAGGTTCCTTGTCGGACCCAGAAAACATCTCGGGTCTGGCACACTTTTGTGAACACATGCTGTTCTTGGGCACAGAGAAGTACCCCAAGGAAAATGAATACAACCAGTTCCTTAGTGAGCATGCTGGAAGTTCCAATGCTTTCACCAGTGGCGAACACACCAACTACTACTTTGATGTGTCCCATGAGCACTTGCAAGGGGCCCTGGACAGGTACTTTTCTGTTAACTTCTTACTGATTTTACAATGTGCCTCTTACACTTTGTTCACACGAACAACAAAAGATGCAGACAAAGCAACCAGCCGCCATTCATTTTCAATGAGTTGCCTATTTACTTTAACAAGTGGCCTTTGCAAAGCCATCTAGGCTGGGCAAAAATAGACACGAGGTCTATTTTATGCAAATACTAAGCACTGCGACACGGCGACTACCATTGGGAGTGAAGAGAGAGTGAGACACATTGCTGAAAGAAATGGGCCAACACACAAGCCCAGAAAACCTAAGCGACAAGGGTTTATTGTGGTCTGCGTGAATGTACAGTAGTGTTAGAAATGTTAAGTGCACAACAGCTCTGTTGTGTTCTGTAGTTGGAGCCAAACAAATTGTTTGGTTAGACTGGACGGTGTCAGTCTCTACCATAACTAGCTATTGTAATATGTAAATAGGGGGGGAAATTGACAAATATTTGTCATACTTCTTACTATAATACTGTGTATATGCAATAAAACCCATTGACTGTTATGTGTGATTAAGCCTCATAACAAAAATGAATGTTACTGTGCATTGGAAAATGGCAATTTAGCCAATAACAAACAGTACAATATTTTAATTTTAAATGGCTGTGCTATGAGTTGAACCTGTTTACAATAGAGTCTGAGAGACCTGGCAAGCTAGAGGATCCACTGTGTAGAATAAAATAATAGGCTAGATACAATTTTGCATATTGTATTTATCCACTGTGTAGAATAAAATAATAGACTAGACAGAATTTTGCATATTTAGGCTTTAATGGTAATTCCATGCATTTTATTTATAACATGTAACAGTAAGAGCTACGTTTTCATTGTTCTAATGAGGCAAGAGAATTGTGAACTTATGAGTACATTTGTCTCATTCAAGTTCATAAATATTATAATCGTCTGGACTCGTTTGATACAATACAAATGAGCCCAGAGTAGAGTTTATTCATATTAAAATTGAGCAACTTGTGTGGGCCTGTCTTAAAAAATATCCAAGGTGGTTCAGACATTGAAAATAAAATGATAAATATTTAAATAAATACTCATTATATTAGAACTTTAAGTTTCACAAACACTATAGTAATGTAATTGAGATTAGCTGGAAAAAAAATGCATATAATTCTAGAAAGCTATATTAGCTCAGTTGTATGTCTCGTTGGGGTCAAGAGGTCCTGGTGTTAGCCTGACAGAGATGCCAGGACCTCTCCTGTTGGTCTCTAGTTACCAGACCCCGGCTGGCTGGTCCGGATTATGTAACTCGAGGAGTCGAGCTTAGAGGAAGTCTGGTTTAGAGTAGTATGAGCTGCGGAGGTTGTGGACAAGATGGCATGGGCAGAGGGGCTGTCAGACGTAAACCTAAAGGTATATGTTTACCTACATAGAAATGAATATGCCACACCTGTCTGTGGGGCACAGGCTAATTGTCCCCCAGAGCCGGTACAGTGTGAAGGCCATCTGGACTGTATGAGGAAGGAAGGCACAGTGTAGGGCAATGTTGAAATATTGATGAGTGTGGCCCTTTCAAAACATTAATGAGGAGCACTTTGTTAGAGGATATCATCTGTATTGTAGCTGTGGTAGGTTGTAATAGTAGCCTTATTTGGAAAGAGTCCATAAGCTATTTTTGACCTGGTTTATTACTTGCAACATTATTTATGATAAATATATTAGTTGTGGAAACAATTACAATTGAAGTATTTTACCTAACGTATAGCAGGGTGCTTTTCAGGACACAATTGCGTAATGAGCTAGTTGTGGGTAAATGCCTTTGACACTTGATATTTTCCACCTGATCAGATAACACGCCATAAAAACACAGGCACCCATTTGAAAACACATTTCTTTATCCAAATATTGTAGACCACGCAGCTTACCAGGTGCTTTCATTTACATGGCAGTTGCCCATTTCCAACATGCAAATGTGTTTCTTTAATCTCTTGTTTCCTGGCTGCCCTGCCCTGCACACTAAGTGAAATGTCAATATTCAGGGTGCATGCATTTTAATATGTGGAAGGTCAAAGGGTGCCCACATGCATAAGAATCACCTAATCTGTGAAAATTAAAATTTGACACCTTTTGAGTTCTTCATGTCACAAGGGTAACTATCCAGAATGAAAAGTTTACATTGACACAAATGGAATGTATCTGTAGGTTTGCCCAGTTCTTCCTATGCCCGCTGTTTGATGAGAGCTGTAAAGACCGGGAAGTCAATGCTGTGGACTCAGAGCACGAGAAGAACCTGATGAATGATGCCTGGAGGCTGTTTCAACTGGAGAAGGCCACTGGCAACCCAGGACACCCTTTTAGTAAATTTGGAACCGGTATGGGTTTCTCTACCTTCACAGATTAAATTACAAAACTGTAAAATTTTGTGTGTGTTTAAAAAAAAAAAAAAAGTAATTTCATTTGTGGAAAATAAGTCCAAACTTCTTGTTAAACGCTGTGTTTCAAACTGGCCACGTAGGCATGTCAGCAATCTTTGTGTGCAAAAGCTCATATGCCAGAACGCTATGAATTAGCAATATCTACATGTACAAACTGTTTCACAATGTTGGTGTACTGAACATATTTACAGTCTACTTCACTGAACATCTGATACTGTACATATACGCCTGTAAGCTCCACAGCACTTTCGAGAAGTGTTAGCATTGTCACTCACATGTCTCCGTAATTGTGGTGCGACCCTGATGCATTGCATTATTTACCAATTAAACATTTTGGATTTATTTTAAGCAAGTAACCGTAGCTTACTTACTTAACAGATTTACAAGACATGTAAACAGTCAAGAGTCCTGTTGTTTAGTTTCCCAAATAATTCCTCTGTTTAAGTTAAATGTCTGACTTTGGGTTATGTAGTTTTTATTTTTATGTCTTACTTGAAACTGTATAGTGGCACAATGAATGCAAGAGAGAAAATGCATACAATGCTTGTCCCTTGGCAAATAGGAGATCCTAGCCATTGCAGTGCAATGAGATTGGTATAATGGACTTTGAGCAGCTCCCAGCTCAGGATAGCCAGCTGGTGGCAGTCTTGACTTACATAAGCTTGATTTGATCTAAGAATAGAAGTGGATCAGACACACAGTTTATGAAGGGCATCTCCAACATGTTTTATTTTCTGTATTTTTTAAGTGGCCAACAAAATTTTCTCAGATTAAATTGTGCAATTCTGTTAACTTTTTACCTGTCATTATTTCACTCATGGCAACAGTTGGCTAATTGGCTTGGCAGGGAGAAAGTGTAATGCACAGTATGTTAGTTACATTTGGTGCATGGCTGTTAATGGCAGGCTGCTTTTTAAATGACTGAACTCACCTCACAAGTCACTCACAGCATGGCACAGTCAGGATTACATTTGCCAGTATTGGTGCCTTTCTAAAGGTCACCCTGACCCAATTCTCTAGCTGTAGCCTTTTAGCTGTCCAGACCAGATGCTGTTATTTAATTCTCTTGCTGACCATTTAAGGGTTGTATGTATTTCTTGGTTAGTAGGGGGCAGATCATTTTATACCCTTCATGGGTTTATTTGAAGTTTAGATGTAATAACCTTTTTGCTTTACAAGCCAAGGAATGTCATTGTATCTGTGTTTCCATATATTTAGATGACTGTTCTTAAATGCATGCTGCATTTTCACCTCTTTGCTTTTTTTGTTTTGAAATCGTCCTGTATTTAGGTAACAAATTGACGCTTGAAACCAGACCGTCGCAAGATGGAATTGACATCCGCCACGAGCTGCTGAAATTTCACTCTACATACTACTCCTCTAACCTCATGGGACTGTGTGTGTTGGGCAGAGGTAAGGGTTTGCCATCTCCCGTGAATGTGACATGCTGAGTGTCTGCCTGAGGAGGACTAGTGAAAGTGTGGAAACTTGCTGAATAAACAACAGTGAATAGCTTATGACACAAATGGTCCTGACCCTATCCCGGTAACAAATACACTACTGTTCATAGCTTGGGGTCATTTGTTTTTGAAAGAAAAGCAAATGTTTTGACCATTAACATAATGTCAAATTGATGGATATTAATTGTTGATGGAATCAACTGATTAACAGAATAGCTACATAGGCTTACAGAGGCCTGTTTTCAGCAACCATTACTCCTATGTTCCAGTTGCATGTTTTATTACAAACAAATGTTGAACTGAATGTGTCTTGGTATTTGACAGAATCACTGGATGAGTTAAGCTCCATGGTGGTCAATCTGTTTGGAGAGGTGGAGAACAAGACTGTTCCTGTCCCAGAATTCCCTGAGCACCCCTTCCAGGAGGAACACCTTAGGGTGAGTCACTTAATTATGCACTCAGTTATTCATGAAATGTAATGGTCTAGAAACACCGGAATATCATGGCTATTGTGCTGAAGTCCAGATATTATTATCTATTAATATAAGACTCACAATATCAGAAACCTGTGACTTAACTTCAGTGTGTTACATGTATCTATTGTTGTATAATGTGCCCAATATATTTCTTTGTTCCCCTTTTCTTTTTTCTTTTACACACAAAAAAACACAACAGCAATTCTACAAGGTTGTGCCTGTCAAAGACATCAGGAATATGTATGTGACATTCCCCATACCGGACCTGCAGCAGTACTACAAGTCCAACCCAGGTCATTATCTGGGACACCTGATAGGCCACGAGGGGCCAGGAAGTTTGTTATCAGAGCTCAAGTCTAAAGGTAGGGCCTACGCTTGTCACCCAGGTTACCATGTACCTTGTACTTCATATTTGACACGTCAAGGTCACGGGCTCTTTAACAGCTGTGATGGACTCTGCCCTGCTTTCTAGGCTGGGTCAACACACTGGTGGGAGGTCAGAAAGAGGGCGCCAAAGGTTTCATGTTCTTCATCATCAACGTTGACCTGACGGAGGAGGGGCTCCGTAAGCATACGCACATTCCTCCCCGGCGGTCTGCACTTGTTCTCTGCTGTCAGTCAGTGGTGACCGCATTGTGTGTCCTTCCCTTCCCCTCTCACCACCAGTGCATGTGGAGGACATCATCTTCCACATGTTCCAGTACATCCAGAAGCTGCGTACAGAGGGGCCACAGGAGTGGGTCTTCCAAGAGTGCAAGGTGACATTTGACATTCACTGTCGGGGACTAAGGGGTCAAATCTAACGTGATCATCAACATGTAGCCTGGATTGTGATTGGATCTGTGGCCGACAAGTGACGTCCTGTCTCTCTCCCTGCAGGATTTGAACAAGGTGGCCTTCAGGTTCAAGGACAAGGAGAGACCCCGTGGCTACACGTCCAAAGTGGCTGGCTTACTGCACGTAGGTTGCCTTGCCCCTAGCCTGCAAAGGTTGTTACCGGGGTGACGCACTGCAGCGCTGTGTCTGTGTCCAGTGGCTGATGTCATGGGGCTGGTTGGTGCTGCTCTGCGCTCCTAGCATTGACAGCATTATGAATGGGCAGGGCCACAGCCAAGATGAAGCCACATGATGATTACAGCAGTATTGTTAGTGATGATCCACACTGTTAAATGAGTGCTAGTTTATCTGTATGCATGACATAGTGGAGTGAAGCGTATTTGCTTTGCTTAGCAATTTGACATGAACCACACAATGTAATATGCCATTCCTGGTAACCATTCATATGTTACGGATGTTTTATTTGCAACCATGGACCTGAAAAGATTGACCATGGATTACAGATGTGGTAGGGTTACCACATGTATACTGCGTAGGCTTACCATTAATGTTTGTTCAGTCACTTTAAAGTTATCACCACCAGTATGGCTCCATGCTTGCAACCGATTTACCTGGATGTTTCAGTACTACCCCCTGGAAGAGGTGCTGGCAGCAGAGTATCTGTTGGAGGACTTCAGGCCAGATCTGATACAAATGGTGCTGGATAAGCTACGACCGGAGCAAGTCAGGTCAGTAATAAAGTCTCCCAGGCACTAGCAGACTTTCCTAAGTTTCCTGCTAACCTTCCCCTCATCTTGGCATCCCAAAGCTTGCTTCTTGTTTTTGTTTAAGTGTGTTTGTGTTTACCGGAAGCAGCCTGTTATGTATGTGTAATGTGGGTGTGTATTGTTAGGATTCTATTTCATGTTTGTATATTGATGCTCTCAATATATCTGCATATGCCCTCAATAAATCCTTGTTTTTGCGTGCATGCATAAATGTAGCCATACACAAAGGTACAAAAAACTGCTTGGTCTGTAGGTGCACATTTTCATTCTGCCAGTTTTTCAAGCCATTATCTGTGGCTATGTATCCTGACTGCCTGTTTTGAGTGAAAGGCTTTTTATTTTTTCACCACCGAAGATGAAAGCAAGACAGATTCAATTTTGTCTCCTCATAAAAGCTTTTTTTATTTTTTATTACTCGAAATGAATAGTGGTATTTTATCTAGTTTTATTAATATATATATATATATATATATATACATACATACATACATACATACATACATACATACATACATACATACATACGTATGTATGTG